>CABEEJ010001453.1:99413-110207 GCA_901482245.1 Timema douglasi
GGTTACCTTGCCAGTATCCCTAGCGGTTACCTTGCCAGTATCCCTAGAGGTTACCTTGCCAGTATCCCTAGAGGTTACCTTGCCAGTATACCTAGAGGTTACCTTGCCAGTATCCCTAGCGGTTACCTTACCAGTATCCCTAGAGGTTACCTTGTTTGTTCGAGGATAGGTCAACCCGGTATTAGCGACACAAGAGAACAAGTGAAGATGAGGAAACTTTTAGGAGAAACCCTTTTAACTAAACTTTTCACTCAATCAATGATGAGAGTGGTTTCTATCCCGGTCACGAAATGGGCGGCTTTGAAGGAGTTTCAAAACTTATTTGTTAGATCAAAAGGTCGGCTAAAATAAGGAGGCTTTGGTGAGCTTTCCAGAATATGTTGGTATAAACGACATGACCGCCGGAAAATGGTCGAAAATTAAGAAAAGAAAATTAAACCAATTGTATCTACTGGAGCAGTATTTTATTTATTTTAGACAAAAGTTTTTCTATACAAACTATAAATGCGAGTCTTAGTTCCGCCCTTGAGGAGACCGCCTTAGTAGCGGAAATGGCACCAATGAGATGTTGCGCTTAGGTTAAATATTGACAAAACACTTAGCCGTATACGAGTTTGGTGTTTACTGGAATGAACACAAAATTATACTTTATGACTTTGTACATATGTGACCGGTCACAGGAAAAGAAACCTTATCTTCACCTAGGTAAATATTGAGTTATTGGTATCCCTGAAAACTACAAGAAATTATGAATAAACTAGTACAAAAAAAAAAAAGTTAAAATACGCCAAAAATTGGATAAGTTTAAAAAAAATGTGTGGAGAAAATAAGGGTTAAAGTTTTACATTTACAAAAGCAAGTACCAAAACTATACTTACCAAGAGGTAGGTGTATTTTGGTACATCCAAATGTAAACTTTATGGTGAGTTTAAATCTTTAATTAGATTACTTTTCTGACATAACTTTTTTTTTTTTGCTGAAAAGGAATAACTAAATGAATGTAAAGATAAATAAATGGTTTATAACACGATCGTAGTCATTATATTTGTGTTTATCATACATCATTGTTTATATATAAAAAAAGTGCCATTGTTAAGAAAACAAGATAATTTAGACTAATGGTATTTGTTTTCTTACATAATTTTATAGTATTTCCTTTATTAAAGAAAATTATGTTATGTTTTCATCAATAAACAGACCAGTGAGGATAAATTCTACAATACAAACAATTACAAATGTCTAAACTGCCAGCTAATACCTAGCAACAGTTCATAGATTTTTTTTAATGTAGAAGAAACCGGTCCACCAAAACTCAACTGCGTAATTGACCGATTTGCAAACAAAAATTTAAAGGGACCTTAACTTCACCCATTTGATTTACATTGGTGAATATCAGGTCCCTTTTGTTGCCACTGCAAGGGTTTAGGAAAATAGCTTTTTTTTCTACTTTTAATTTGAAAAAATTAATAAAACCGACGTTCAGATGTTCAGAAAGAGTGGTTTTAACTGAAAATATAAAAATGTTAATTTTTGACCCAATTCACAAAAATCACTACTTCTCAAAATTTTGCTCTGTGAAGATAAGGTCCCTTTTCCTGTGACCGGTCACATTATATATATACTTGTAAACTTAATTAAGTAGTTGTGAAATGTTTTACTCTTAAAAGTTCAAAGATTCACATATTTCGGTTGATCATTAAGACTTAAATCCCTGAAAAACAAAAGGTAAATGTGTATAAGAGCTTAGAATGGGTCTTTGTGAATAGAATAATATTTAATAAAGGGGTCACAAAACAAATAAGTGTTGGCATTTGTATTTTCCTCCTCTACAGTTTGTTCTCCTACTGACGGACAGATCCACCCAGTAATGTATAATTCATTCACGAGCTAAGTTGCCCTGGATGACATATCGAAATGTTACTAGAAGTAATCCCCAATATATCACTACGCCAACAGCTGACATATATCACTTTGGATGACTGTAATGAAAACAGATGGTAATATATTAATGTGATAGTTAACCACAGTAATTTAGGCCACTATATTTATATATTTATTTGAGGTCGGAAACAATGTTTATTTATAATTTTATTCCCCTTAAAAAAATTAACACCACTTTCACAAAAACTTCTAACGAACATTGCTTCAAAATGGCGACTGACGAATCTAAGCCATATGATTGAACATAAAGGTAAACAAGTTTTTTACAATGATGCAGACACGCAGTTGATGAAAATATTTTATTCGGTTAAATATTTCAAAATAAGATAAAATAATCATAAAATCATTTATTGTATGTAAAAAAAATTACAAGAATTTTCCAAGTAAATACAATGCCTGTATTAAAAGGTATTGATGTGTGCACTATATTATACAAAATCAGTAACGTTCCAAAACGAAGAATAAGTACTTTTAATTATGTTTAAAATATTGTTTAGAGTTGGACAAAAAGAAATTATTTAAAAAATTGAAATAGTATGAGAAAACTTAAGTTTACGTTATTTTAAATGTAATATATAACAGGTAATTAAAGATCTTTACATTTATAACAAAAGAGTGATATTTTACAAGTGTTGGCAACACAAAACCTTAACATATTATTTTCGAACTGTCATGCAGGTAAAAACCTATCGTGAACGGACTTTAATAAACCCACTTGGTTTCTGATCGCTTAGGAATTCTCTGCTCGACTATTCTAGCGCCTCAACGAGCCGTGGGAATCAGGAATCAGGAAGTATAGCCCGTGCCTGTACGCGGCCTGCCGATGCAAGCCGTGGCTAATCGATCCACAAAGAGGTGTTACCAATCTCTGACAAAACGAGCAATCGGCAGGAAATGTCGGGCGGGATGCGTAACCAAATGCAGCAGGCGTAATTAACAAGTTTATGAATGTAGCGAGTTTCATGCTTTAAACGAAATTAATTGAATCGAAACACGCATTAAAAGGGGATTTTTATTTTTTATGTTTCACTTTAAACGATAGCTGCACCATCAAACTTATAATTCCCCACATCACAATGTTAAATGTAAACTCAAAAGTGACAAATATGGATTTATCTGAAAACTGATTTATTTCATAAAGTTGCCACACTGTGAATTAAAAAAATATATATAATATAATTATATTAACTAAAAAGAAAACATTCACGAGGGTATAAAAATTAATCTTGGAAAAACACAAACAGGTTTGTTAAAAAAAACTAATGAACATTCTGGATTAGATGAAATCATATTTTTATATTAGGCTTAAACTAGGCCTACTATGGGCCAAACAAACCCCACCATTGTTGAATTATTTTCACTTGCTACTAACATTAAAAAAAACTATCATCACCGTGTCTTACTTACCCGTCCGGGTTATACGCATTCTTACTGATTACATTGATGTGTTGAGGAAAGGTTGAATTGAGAGGAAGGTTACCTATATTTCCGTGGAGGGAGAGTGGAAAACCATTTAGGAAACACCACTCTTAGTAAACCCCGCAAGGATTGGAGCCCCGAGCTCAGCATCATCGGCAATCCAGTCTATTTAGAGAGTGACACCTTTATAAAAGGGTTTGGCAACTTTTTAAGGCTCCGATCGTCATATAAACTAACCAAAAGTCCCGCGATTACCCATCATTTCTCCACTATACTTTGTTTTTTATTTTGTCTACACATCTTATATTTGGTCCTTAAATTCAATCTTTCCTCAAATTTTAATGTCCCCACCTTTATAGAAAAAAATGCAAGTACTTGATGTATACAGGATGACTTAAAAAGTTAGGTCAAAACTTGAGGCGCGTATAGAGGGAGTCAGGTAGGACAAATTTTGTACAGGAATCCATGTCCTCCAAAATCATCATGAGTCGGACGAGGCCATCGAATGTGGGGAAGTATGATACAATTTCGGTGAAATAATAATACATTAGAAATGTCTACACGTTGAAAGAAAAGCGTGTTGGCGCCCCATCGTGTTGCACTCACATTCGTTGATGCACAATAATTGACACATGTTGTAACAGCTCCAGCACATTATTTCTTCCAGAAAGATTCTGTAGATGTGTCCAGTTAAACGTGGAGGCAAGAGATAAGGTCCAATCATGTTATCACCGATGATACCTGCCCGTCATTCACAGCAAAAACCTCTCTTGGTTGTTAGCAAAGGTAGAATGGGGCTTCAGTTTAGGCCAAACATGGCAGTTACGGCAATTGAAGAAGCTTTCACTGGTGAATAATGCTTCTTCCGTGAAATATACATGGCTCAAAAAAATGGGGCAGACAACGCTGCAAATTCCACAGATGGCGTCTGCTGATAAGGGTAAAAGTTCGGCCCTTTCCACGTGGTTCAAGATTAAGCTAATAGGAGAATAGCAAAGTATGCTTATTTAAGCGGAATTGTATCAGAATTGCCCATCTTCAATGGCCTCACCTGACTCAGGACGACTTTGGAGGACATGTGGGCCTATCCCCGAGATGTTTCGAGTTGATTCCATTGCGAGATTGGTCGTTCACGTGACACAATCTCGAAACTTTTTCTATTTAGCTATTCTTGAAAAAAATTTCGTTACGGATTGAGATTTTTTCATTCGGATAGATCTCACTGCGGTTCTACCTCTCGGAATCGTCAATATCGCAACAGATAGTTCGAAAATATTTGTTGTTGGACAAAATGTAAAATGGCGTAAACATAGCCTTACTATTTGATAATAAGAGAACTTGAAGAATTTGAAAATGAATTTAATAGAATGCCACGTATATTTCGTGAACGCGAAGACGCTTTTGAGCTGAGTGATAAGATATTTATTAATTTGTTCAGGCTTAATAAACGGTTTTATTCAAATAGAAAGGCATTCCATCCATATGCTGTATGTTATTTAATTTTGGCTTTTTATGTGCCTATTAAAGTTATTAAGATATATCATACATGATGTAATAAGTTATACTAGTAATAGCTTTTTATTAAATCATTTAGTGAAACAAAGAAACATGCATAAAGTGTAATCTGCTTTTGCTCTTTGCTTATTCTCTTCCAATCCAATTTTATTTAGACTTTATCGAGCTAACCTTGACCAACAAAAAATAAAACCGAGATAAAACGAAGATGTCGAAGACAACATTTTTGTTATTCTATTGTTTAAATGGCTGAAGGGTGCGTTCACACAGCTATAAAGTAAATCTCAAATCACAATTTTTGACACCGGAAGTTCGGAATTTTTCGCTTAATACGAAATTAGAAGACTCAACACGAATTGCGAGATTATTAACTCAGGAATGGCTACTTTACGGATATGAAATTACGAGTTCGAGTTGAACATGGCGAGATTCACCGTAGTAAGATAAACTCGCAACATCTCCGGGATAGGCCCAATGGACTCCTATTCTAAAGTTAAGTTTTGATCTAAACTTTCGAATCACCCTGTATATAATTACATATATCAAATGCTTTAAATAATCGGTAATGTTATCATAAAATTAGATATTAAATATGAGACTAAACATTTTATTTATTCAATATTTTTTTTCTAAAAAGGTGGAGAAATAAGTACTTAAGGAAAGAGTGGGTTTAAGAACTACTGTGCGAGTGTAAAGTAGTTCTTAAATTCAATATTTCCATGTATATTATGTGAGTTTAAAAGATTCAAAGATCAACTTTTAATGGCGATGTAGTTTTTTACGTGATCGACTGAAAACTGCTTCTTTAGATCATTCGGCCACAGAAGCGGGTCGTACCCCTAATATGTACGCCACGCACCACAGGTTGAGAACCGCTTCTCAAGACGAGGCAAACCTAATGTGACCGCCAAGCGTGCGCGTGCGTGCGCCGAGGCGAGTGAAGACAATAATGAGAGATTTAAGTGGCGGTAAAACGAACATACGCGATGGAAGAGTACACGGATTAATCTTTTGTTTTCTCTCGCAACAGGTAACGGGGGTCTTAAAGTGTATTCATGGTCGATCTCATAAACACAATAGTGGCATGCTACTCGCAAGATCAAAGGCTGACTCCAACTCGAGTAGTCAGGTGTTGATTACTACCGGTTGCACTGAAGAGTATGGATGTGGGGGATTGATTATTTTATTAATAGCGATATTTTACTTTCGATACCAATATTTTGTTTCAATAATACTAATAATTTTAGTACTTACACCCTGATATCTAAGGATACGCTAATTTGTTTATAATCTATATATTTCAATGTAATATGTTTTGAGCCTTATTATTATTATTATTAGCACCGCATCTTACTACCAGTTCGGGTTATAAGCACCTACGCTAATGTGTAATGATAGGGTTAATGTGAGATTAAATGGAGGACCTACAGTTTAACGTGGAATCCGAACCACGGTGGAGGCCTGGCATTTCCCACATTCACAAGTTGTGATTAATGCACGTATTGTCAGAGGTGAAGGAAGGGTTTGGCAATCAGAAGCATAGAACACTTTACACCTTACCCCTAGACCACCAGGTCACCTTTTAGCCTGATTAAAAGTTCCTGCTACTTCATTCAAAAATGAGCCACACACATACATACCTCTTAAACAAATATTATAATTTTGTAATTACTTATTTCATTGTAAGCATTTTTAGTGAGATAATATATGAAATAGGAAAAATTTGATTACATTAAAAAAAATATTTGTTTGTTACAATATAAATGCACTTCATTTCAATGAAAGGTAACAATCTTAACTCAATCCACCATGGTGTGGGTAATAAAAAGGGCCATATAGTAATCAGTAAAAGTAAGAATACTGACTTTCAGGGTACATCGAGTGAGCCAAAATTAGAAAGAGATAACTTAGGCCTAAAGAGAAAACAATGAGAATCAATATTTTCGTACATGAAAAACACTAACAATTTTATAGGCTTGATAAAAAACCATCTGGTTTTTCTTTCGACGCCGATACCTAACCAGTGTTATAGATAATATTATTTCAAAATTAGAATTGAGTAAAATATAGACAGTTTCCTTATGGTTCTTAAAATTAGTAAAGTATCGTTAATTTTCTAAATATTATAGAAATGAGTTAAGTATGGGAAATTTTCTTACAGTTCTTGAAATGAATAAAGTATAGACAGTTTTTTTACGGTTCTAGAAATTAGTAAAATATCGAATATTTTCTTAATGTTCTAGAAATGAGAGTTTCGGGTTATGAGTAGAGTATAGATACTTTTCTTTCGATAAAACATTCCCACTGGGAAGACAGATTCCGTCATTCGTCCCCCCCCCCGTCCCCCCCATCCTCACTCCAGGTGATGTCGAGTATTTATTATTAGGTCAGTAAAATGCAGGCACTAAAAATTGCGACTTAAAAAGTTACCTAGATTCGTGATATTGCTTGTGTATATAAATTGAAAATTAATTCATCTGCCGTTTAAACACGTGCGTGATGCTGTTATTACAGCTACTCGACAGTAAATAACAAATAGGTTTTTTTAATCACGCGAGCCAAGATTGCAGCTCTATTCTATAAAGATGAACACGGTTGAATGTATACACTCAGTTTACCCTGAAAGGAAGCAGGCTTACCTTGACCGATTACATTATGGTTCTATCTTATAAGCTGCAACATAGTGTAAACTGTTAAGTTAAGAGGGTTTGCAATCTTTCAGAGTACACAGCAGAGGGAGAGCTGAACAAAAAATTAAATTAATTCAAATGATGCTCTTTGACAGATTAGCCGAGAAATTGGATACAAGATTTTTATCAAACCAGAAAAATTAACCAAGTGTAGTTTTCATCATTTTTAATTTGACAATATCCGAAATTGGGATCGGTTTAGTTTTTTTATTAAATTTAGAATGTTTATGTTTTAATTTGTTTTGTTTTTTATTTCGTAAAACTGGCTACAAATCCATTGTTTTTAAAAGTAGACTACAAAAAACCATAGTATGACCTGGTTCGAGCTGTATTATTAAATACCTCAATTACAGCCCATCCAGCGTAGGAGTGTTGGTAGGTGATAGCTAGGAAAAGTTACCATATCAACTCTCATGTATCCATTCGCCGAACCACATGATCTGAAAGCCCATATGTTGAGTTGCTGTTACTTTTGGTAGGCAACTCTTTCACAACCATCAATTATTGTGTTTACTTATTTTTTATTTTAAGCGTTTTTAAATTATTGAAATACGAACTTATGAAAATAACCGTTTGGATTTTTTTTCTCTCCGGAAGCGGTGACTGAACACAATGCTTTATAAATGAGACCTTCATATTTATAAAAATTAATCATACGAAATGAGCGCGGTTTATGACGGCATACAATACGTATTCGGTTGTGTTCACGCGCAAATGTACACAAAATAAAAAGTTTTATTTTTAAACTAATATTTTATATAACTCTTCCTCCAAATAATATTTTTAATTTTTTTTTTATAATTTATGGTGGCCAGTTACGACTTGAAGGACATGGACTCCTATTCTAAAGTTGTTTTACCTGCGACCCTCTTTATACGATCCTTAAGTTTTGACCTAAACTTTCGAATCACCCTGTATATAATTACATATATCCGATGCTTTAAATAATCGGTAATGTTATCATAAAATTAGATATTAAATATGAGACTAAACATTTTAATTATTCAATTTTTTTTTTCTAAAAAGGTGAGGAAATAAGTACAAGATACAAGTGTGAATATAGTACTATTAAGTTTATTATTTTATACACTATAATATTTTTTGTCGACACAACCGCAAAACAAAAACAATTACACATTATTCCTTAGGGAATTATTATCAAAAGCGTTTGTTTTGTTTGATAATATAGTGTTACAAAAGGAAATATGTTTTCACATTAGTGTCTTTCAACCAATGTTTGCAATACGAATCTTATGCTAACTCTCCTTCACTGGATGGAATGTGGGTGTTATCCGTGGGACAAGGCTGAAGTAAGCAGTAAGGTTAAAGTTGGAACGGTATTGGTAGGCCTCGAAATTGTCTTTGCAGCGATGCCTGCAGATTATCTGGCCAAAATATATACAGCAATTTTTATTGGTAAGATTTCTAGAGGATTAGAGCTCACTCGACTTTCTATTTAAAGGTTGAATCGTCAAAGGCTATCAACTTACCATATATTTTGAGATTTCGGTATTCAATTTTAGGTAAAACATATTCACCTCCTCCCCGCCAAGAAGAGAACTTCAAAATTACACTTCTTCCATCTATCTATTTGCTGCACCATACCACTCATGAAATTGAGCTGTGATTTATTTTAAGCCAAAGAGAAATATTTTATTTACAGATATTCAATTTATACACAACTCAGGGTTTCCATCGTGATATCAACAAATGATTGTAAAGATGAACCACTACTCACATATAAGAAAATCTGGAAATTCGTTAGAAAAATCGGGTTTTCGTTGGAAGCTAATATTTTTGCTGATATCTTGAACACCTAATCTTTAAAATAAATAAGTTATAGTTTATCACTTTATATATATATATATATATATAGTTATATATAAATATATATAGTTATATATAAATATATATAGTTATATATAAATATATATAGTTTTATATATATATATGTGTGTATATTTAAATATTTATATATACCCTATAGTTTTATATATTATATAGTGGGTCTGCCGTCTATGGGTCACAGTCCAATTTTCATGGGGGCGGGGGACTGTTTAGCAAATACAAGCAAATTTTCTTTAAGGTCAACATTTTATTAGTATTATTTTATAGGTACTGAATTACTTGTAAAAAAAAGTGACAGCTGCAGATCACATGACTTAAAGTGTGTATGTATGTGTGAAAGTAGATCTGTAGTATGATTTTGGTAGGAAGAACAGTAGAAGTTAGTTTCTAAAGTTACTAAAACCATTTTAATACATTCATACATCCCATCATGATATCCGCAGCTGTCACTTTTGATAAATATTATCAATACCTATAAAATAAAACAAATAATATACCAAAATGTTATCAATGTTGGCCGCAAAGATGTATGTTTGAATGTTATCTACTGTTCCTCCAACCAGTCTACAGGTAGCTCTACAGGTAGGTACGCTCTTACCGCGAGCAGGCGGGCAAGGGCAGCGTGTTCCAGCAACCGGTCTTCCCTCCGCCGACACCCGTGACGCACCCTCCAGGTAATTGGGTCCTGTACTTGCTAGGGGGATGCAGGTGAGTGTTGTGGTACATCCTGTCCATCCTAATCGGCGCGTCCTCACAACAAGGAGGGGGTGATCAATCAAAACAGACCAGAAGCGTTCTGGGCGGACTTCACTGGCGCGTCAAGCTTATATTTGCCCTTCGCGCGTAAGGCCTTCGATTTTGTTACCTACCACAAGAATCAAACAGACCAGAAGCGTTCACGGCGGCTCGTCAAGCCAAGAGTCGCCCCCGCAAGTAAAGTACCACGAGTACTACTAGATTCCGGGGTGGATATCCTCTCGGATGTACACACTCAACCACGCCGCAATATTTATAAGTAAAAAATATACGTCGATTTATTTTATTTGTATAACACGTTAAGTTAAACTTGGGTATTGTAACTGGCGAGAAACCGCAGAGTAAGGTGGACACATCGGGCGACGCAATGCGACCCAACTCGACTGGAGACTAGAGGTGGACTATCCAAGTATGACCGCCGTACCGTGACTTGTAACGATTGTCGCGGCGGGATGGCGATGACTGACACAACAACTGAGAGGCGGTGTTGCCGTTTTAGCTTTATCTCGTCAGCCCTCACGAGGGGGTGGGGGAGGTGTTACTGATGATGATGTACGATGATGGGAACACTGAAATAAACAAACAATACACAGCGATGCCATATTTTAAATGAGGGGGGGGGGGG
>CABEEJ010001453.1:110426-130625 GCA_901482245.1 Timema douglasi
TTATTTTTTTTAAACCTTGTGCATACACATTTCAAACGTTTTACTCTCTTTCTCTAGGCTGTGTGGATAAATATATGACAATAAAGATTAGCACGCCTGAAACCCACTCAACGTGTCAGTCGTAGAGTCTGAGAAACACCCAGAAGATACTTGGTAGGTGCTGCGCAAAAATTCGCTTGCGTCGAGGATGTGAAATGGAGAGAGATATCTGTATTTTGTGAGGTAAGGAGATAAGACGGTTCTTTCTATCGCTATGGCTCGTGAGTAAAGTCTACCCAACGCGACACGGAGAGGATTATTTTTAAATATTAAAACCCAATCTAAGAAATTTCCTTTATAGCCCACTTATTTGGCCGAATGGTCTAAGGGGTCACTCGCAATATTCTATACCGCTGATGACAGGAAGATCGAGTTTCAATCCCGGCCGGGTGTACTGAGAGCAGTTTTCTCTAAATGGTTTTCTACTTTCCTTCCACGCAAATTCGGGTACATTTTATCTACAGCCAACCTTCCTCATCCCTGACACATTATAATAATTTTAATACATGTGTATAGCTTAAGCTGGTAGTAAACGCAGTACTAAAAAAAATCAAGTTAAAAAAACAACATAAATTGGAGTTGTAGGTGTTTGGAATTATTGTTTACCCCTTCCAATCAGCTACTAGCCTAGATATTGAAGAGAATTACCAAAATATATTAATAGAAGGTTTACTTTCTTTGGAAGGTTGGGGAAAGTGATCGCCGAAAAGAAACCCGCCCTTCCCCTCAGTAAGCTCCAGGTAAAAATTTGTTTTATGATTTTTTTTTTTTAATTCTTAATGGAGCCGATCAAAATTAAATCTCTGCCGACACTTTAGCCCAGTCAGTAGCATGTATGACTGCCGAGCTAAGGGTCCCAGGTTCGATTCCCAGCAACGTTTAAAAATGTATCATTGGTGAAATGCGGGTTTCCCCTTCTACAGCGATGAATTAACGGTCGGAGGCTGTATGATGTGTCTGCTCTAGAAATTAATTTATAAGTCGTGTGCTGATATAATCAGTGGATCCAGAAAGTACACTTTTTTTACCTCAAATTATTTTTTTTTAAATTCTTCATTGTCTGGGTCTGTATTCCTCAGTGTATTCTTGAGCATCTCGCGTGGTTTTATCGACAAAGTTAAACGGGAAAACCATTCGAGGTAGCTCTGAATGTACCCAGGAATAAACTCCCAGCCGGCGTGCTTACTAATTCCCACAGGCATATTTCAATTGCTAGATTACGCTGCCAAAATCAAGATTGCAATAACGCTAGTCCTTCTTGTCTGAATTCTGGTTCGAGTCCCGACGAGGTGTAAAGTGAAGGTGAAGCCATAATCTGTGTGGGTTTCCGTCTTCTTTGATCTGGAGATCCCATGTGTAATTAACACAGGCGTGTGAAGTGCTGAGAAAACATCACTTCACAAACATAGCTACATCCACTAAAAGAGAGAAAACTTGAATTATGTAACTTTTTAATTCCAAGTTACGCGAGTTGTAAAATTAATTGAATGATATAAGAAGTTTCGGACTACCAAAGCCAATTTCGAGTTTTACGACATAAGTAGTTATCATTATTATTTTTTGATATTTTGTTTTAATCGACAAAAAGAAAATCATTTTTATGTATTTTATCATACTATTGCTATGATGCAACATTGAGTTTAAGTTTTCAAATCTATAAAGCATTTTTGTATTACAAATCATAAACTACTTTATTAATTTTCTCACTACGCGTTCTAATTATCTGTATATATATATATATATATATAAACACGCCTTACTACCCGTTCTGGTTATTCGCTTATGTACCAACTACGCTAGTGGTTTTAGGGATTATGAAGGTTAAATTTAGAGTAAGTGTACCCCCATTTCCATGGAGGCTGAGTGAAAAACCATTTTGTAAAAACCACTCTTAGTACACCTGGCCGAGATTTGAACCTCAATACCCCGTAATCGGCTGTCTAGACAACTGCGAGAGTAGCGCGTTAGACCATACGGCCAAAGAAGCGGGTTGTATATATTTTAATTGTGCTAATTTTTTAGGGATTACTAAGGTATAATTTGAGGTAATGTTCCCATATTTGCTTGTAGGGAAAGTGGGGAGCAATTTAGAAGAAAAAAAAAGCACAAAATCCCCAGCCGGAGTTCGAACCCCAACTTCTCAATTTTAGATGATGACTGACTTCCCCATTACCAATAAACTATACTAAATCAGCATTCCAATCAAAACGCATGCCCACCGATGCGATTTTGGAAACAGCAAAGTTGGCCTCTTATTTACAGGGGCTCAACACGAGTTTGAATGTCAGTCAATTGCACTTTCCACTTTTTTTTACCTAAAGAAAAAGCAAAATTCCACCCCTCTGAGGTTCAAACAAAAGTATCTCGGATATTGGTCAGCGTTTTAAAGTGGGAATTTAGGGGACGCACTAAAAGTTAAGGGTTTTTGCAGTATTTATATCAAAACGTTTGTTTGATCAAAATGTCAATTAATATTGCTTCAGGAGATAGGCCTAGTTTAATTTTCTTCACGTGATGACCTCAATAATACTTGAATATCTATGAGGGGTGCCTTGGAGTTTAATGACAACTTTTTCTCTTCATTTAAAAAGTTTCACCTAATGCCGCTATACTCATTACAGATATTCAAGAAATGTTGATGTCCCCATGTGAATAAAATTAAACTATGTTTGTACTGAAGCAATATTTGATTTGTTTTGGACAAACACATTTTTTGCTATAAAAACTGCAAAAAGGCCGGCCTTTTCTCGCGTCACCTACATCCCCAACTTAAGGTCAATGTTCTCGACTATTACCAAGGCTACTGTTAGTTTAAAATTTAAGTTGTTGAGATATGACCCTGGCATTCTTGTTTTCGAATAAAGAAAATAATTGGCCTAGTATTGCGGAATCGTCCCCTTGTGGCCCCCCCCTCTCAACAAACCACTGGACAATAATAACCCGTGATCGTTCCTGGATCTAAAACGCCAAACACTCGTTAAGTTTTTATAACTCAGACTTGGAATTTACTGAGACATTAGAGTTTTCGTACATCTCGAGGACGTGTAAGTATTTAAAAAATAATCCCCCCACCCCTTTATCTCACCTTGGTTTCCGAATTTCTTAGGTCAAAGCACTTGCGTGTCTACGGTCTGATTCTGGGTGAAAGAACAGTAGAGAAAATTCAAACATATTTCTTTGCGGCCAACAATGGTAACATTATATTATATTATGTGTGTTATTTTATAGGTATTGATATTAACAACCAAAAATGGCAGATGGAGATAACTTGACTTTATGTATGAATATATTAAAATTGTGTTAGTAACTTTAGAACCTACCAGATACTATTAAAATATAAAGATTATTTCGTACCAAAAATTAACACGAATAATATGATAGCAGCATTAATTCTCAAAGTAATGTAAAATAAAACAATTCACACTTTCTTTCAGGGTAATAATAAGAGTTTCCACTCCCATTTGAACAGATTATGAGAGGGGTCGTGTCCCTCCTATACCCACCTCTACCCTTTAACGACGTCCGTGGGCCAAACCTTCCTTGGGGGGCAAAATATTACTAAAGTAGTTGTAGTTAGTTAAACAGTTACATATTTTCTGAAATTGTAGATTCACATTGATATTTATATGGAGATTATATTATGTACTAATTGCGCTAATATGTTAGAGCCGAACATGGTTGAATTTAAAGGAAATGTACCCGCATTTGTGGTAGGTTAGTGGTAAACCATCCTCAGTACGCCATACCGGGAATAGAAACCCAATCTTCCTATCATCATCAGTCCAGTCTATTGTGAGATAGATACCTTAGTTTGTTCTATCGCCAATGCAGGTATTTATAAAGCTAACTAGTTCTAATTTTATGACCCGCAAAGCTCGGTACACGTGGGAAGCCTATCCCATTGATGGGGGATGTGTATGCAGAGTTTTTCCCTAAATAGTTTTTAGCTCTCCAACCAAGCAAATGAGGCTACATTTTATTTAAATTATATCTTCCTAGACCTACCCCATTAGTGTAAATGTTATGAGGATAATTTCTGAACGTGTAGTTAGAATGAAAAGTACTTTCATGAATCAATACGCCAAGGTATACGTTTTGCAGATGTTACATTTGATTCCCTGCATCGATGGGCAGGCGGACTAAGCGTCAAGCTCATCCATTATGGTTTACCAGTGACGGGGAGGCCAGGATTCAAATACCGGACGTGTAAAATGTGCCATAATGGTTTCCCACCATCCCTTTTCGTAAATTCTGTTATATTTACTAAGTTTTACCTTCATAGTCCTTATCAGTGTAAAAAAATGAGTACAAACCAGATGGGTGGTAAGCGATGGTGAAAATATTAGTGGTAATTTTTCAATATTAGCTATTCGACAGTTCAAGTATCGCGATCATACGAGCTAGTTATAAATGTCGATGTTACACTCGGTATAATAGATCTGCTAACTTGGCTTCGTGAAAAGATCGGAGTAAATATTGTTGGAAGGATGTGACGTCATTGCGGTGCGTGACGTATTGCGAATACCCTCGGGTGTACCCGTGAGTCATTTCGGACTGTCACCATTTCAATGTCCCGCACACACATTGTTTTATATGAGAGAAGGCGACAAGTGCACTAATTACTCCGGGGAGCAATCCGGGATTGCCGGAGGGAAAAAAGATAACAACCCCAAATAAATGATTAGTGTTTGCGCAACTATACCATGTTGGTTTATTTCACTTCATACCTCCCCCCTCCCAGTTTTTGTACGAACAAGTTTTATAATTTATTTTTTTAAATTTAGGTATGTTTTAATAAAAAACTTTCTTTTTTTTAGCTACACGTTTTACTGCGTATTCGGGTTTACGGGTATGTAATAATTATGCAAACGGGTTAGGGATTAGGAAGGTCGAATTTAGATTTAGTTTATTCGCATTTGCATGGAAGGGGAGTGTGAAACCCTTAAGGAAAAACCACCTTCAGTACACCCGAACGGGATCGAACTAGAATCTCCGACATCGGCAGTCTAGTCTATATTTTATACCAGTCCCCTACAGGAGCAGGTTACAAAGGTTACATGGTCACGTGGCTTAAAGGTGTCATTCTCGTAAGATACTGGGTTGCCGATTAAAGAAAGAGATCAGGGTTCAAATCCTGGTCAGGTGTTTATTACTAAGTGGTTTCTCACTTTCCCTCCACGTATGCAGGGTACATTTCCTCTAAATTATATATTCCTCATTCCTACTCTATTAGTGTAAAGTGTGACATCTTTATCTCAGTCGATAGTGTCTGTCTACCGAATTAAGGGACCCTGATTCGATTCCCAGCATGGCCAAAAGGTTTACCAATAGTGAGTGAAATGTAGGTTTAACCTTCCACAGTAATGAACTAACGACCGGGGGGCTGGATGTTGTGTATACTCTAGATTTAAGTTAATTTATAAGTCGTGTGATGATATATAATCAGTCGGTTTAGAAAGTGCACGTTAGATATCTCAAATAAATGAAAAAGAGATTGGAGTAAATATGCAGATAGCCCGGACGGGTATTAAGACTCAGTACACACACACACACACACACACACACACACACTCAAACACACTCAAACAGGTTCAGCCAATTTACTAATTTTTTTGGCATTGTCATTGTTCTACTATATTGTACTTTGCTGGTTGTAAGTATTAAAAAAACTTGTTTATTACAATCATCATAAGTTTTTTATTTTGTTTGCTGCCCGCTACGTTCATTGCCTCATGAATATTGCCCCCTGAGTCAAGGTTGGTTCACACTGCTTAGAGTTTAGACATAGGCGGCCTACGCTGAGATACTGATTCGAATCTAGTTATGGTCGACAGTTTACTTCACGATTGGTGAAAGCAGATGAGATGGCCTTCTTCTCCCTTGTTTTCTACTACGGTATGGCTCAGAGGTTTCCAACTTAACAGTGCCAGCATCATAATCGGCTATATTTTTTTTATTAAAGTTATACAAAAACAATAACAGGTATGTAATTGTTACTGAAATAAGTAATGCTAATTTAAACACATCTAATTACATATTGGACGTATTTTTACGACTAAAATATACCATCTTTGATACATAAATATAATACAGCAGATGTAAGGAAGAAATTGAACATGAACAGCTGGAGATTGCAGGGATTATTCCCTTACAAGTCAAAACTTTCCGTTTATAGGGTAAAAACATCAATTTTTACTACAGTAGATTACTTTTCCAATAAACTTCGTGGGCCACAAAGAAAGAGTCTCACCAACCACCAGTTGGAAACTTCCAGTATAGATTGTTAAATAGGCGTAGAGTGTAATCTGTCAAGGTATGACTGATTCAGGGTAAACGGAGTGTACATTTAAATACGCTTCCAGGCCTCCCTTCCCCCCTCAAACCCACCCCTCCATCCTTAAAGAGTACACTTAAAAATAAATATTTAATTTATAATTAAACCACGTGTAAGTCTCGTGGGTTTCTGTATATCGCTCATTTGCGAGAATAATGACATAACTCAAAAATGGTCAGTTTTTAGTTAATTGCAAAAAATTAAAAGGAATCTTGAGTACTTTTTACCGGAAGAACGACTTGAGCGAGTTTCTAAAAATGGACGAGAAAGAGCAGTAATGTCGTTATTGCACTGCGCTTTTTTGCTACATGCCTTATTTCTATAGTGTGTTATCTCAGTTAGCACTTGGTGTTTGATGTGTAAAGCCTATTTCGTTCTCAGAAACAAAGTCATATTTTCACTTAAGTCGTCGATGTTGCAAAAGTAAGATGAATTTAGCTTAATCTGTTATCATTAAAAACTTATTATTTCGACTTATGACTTTCTTCGTAATAAATTTTAATTGCTTTAAGCTGGGAATATTTTTTAATGTGACGTTCTTCCAAAAAAACTATTGTTAGGTTTTCGTATTACTTCACTTTATGACGTTATTCTGAAAAACTATTTTCATTTTGTAAAATTGAAATCAGTATTATTTTCAATTATGACGTTATTTTCGAATAAATATTACTGTTAACTAGTATTTAGGTTTTATTATTCTTGATTATGACGTTATAGCCAAAAAATATTTTAACTCAATAGATTTTAGATACCAGTTTCTTAGTTGTGACTTGACAACTATTTACCTCATTTTAAATAATAATTATACTCAAACTTTTTAAGTTAATCATGATTATTTATTTTACAGTAAATATGGTTTCTTGGGGTAAATTTATGGTAAAATTAGCCGCGAAAGCGTTATAAACCGAAGATGTTTCCACCTCTGAACAACTCCTAAAAGAAGATGGTATGAAAATTTTGATTAGAAATTTAATTTATACTTTAGATGGGGACTATTTTAAGCTGGTTGAGAGAAAACACATTGGGAGGCACCTTACTTTCCTTGCTCATCCTGTCAACTGTTATTTATTTAGGTCCATCTAGCGAAAGAGCTTATTTTGTGGCTTGGGAATCGGGGAGGGAGCGCTCTCAAGTTCAACCATTGATGAGTGACCAGCCTGTCTAACAATGAACCAGAGACAAGGAGTAGAGATTTATGGGTTGTTAAACTATATAAATATAAGAAACCATTTTCAAAGCTAATTTACCAATTAAAATAATTTCCTCAAACATGTAATGGAATTATCCAGTCTATTTGTACTATTCGCTGTTCGTTTTGAATTTGGTTATTCGATTTGAAATAATTCCTAGTTATTATTATGAAATAATAATGAGATTTACTATCCTATTCAGGTAATACAGAACCAATACTAAAACCAGATCTAATGCAGTCAAATAATGACAAGTCAAATGTAGAGAAAAATAATAGCAGTGGTTCATTAAGTAGCAACTCCTGTAGTACTAGCTGTAGTGGATCTTGTTCGGAATCCGAGTCATCATCTGAGGGTAAACTCACTGTTTATTTTTTAAATGATCTATTTTATTCATTTTATTATCAGTGACATTATTCTATTATATCTAGATAAACAGGGGAACCGTTCCATGTGTATGAAATGTGCTCAGAAAACTTTTACTACTGGAAAAATGTGACTATGCAGATGGGAGTCAATTTAAAAGTGAATACAAAGAATGAGGCAGTGAAGTTGATGGACATAAAAGTTTTGAAAGTTCAAAAAGACTCCCCATGATCCCTGTTTTACAAAACGTCGTATGCCGAATCACAGTTTAAAGAAGCTATTGCTATATAAAAAAAGAGTGTTGAAGTTGAATTAAAGAAGGCCTATGACCACAAACCTGGACCTTTCGAGAGGAAAAAAGCTGACCCTTAGGAGTTGCTAAAGAAAAATGTAATCTCAAAATATTACTGTTCCTTTTATAATGCTTTATAATAGAATAAGAAAACTTAATGTACCGAGTTCGTTAATTGAATTTTCATAAATGTTTGTATTGAAAAAATTACGAAAGAAATTACAAACTACTACTGTAGGACTGTTTGTTTAAAACTTTTTGTGTTGGATTATATTAATAAAGTATTGTAAGTTTACTATTTTCAATTATTTTTAATTGACTCAGATTTTTAACTACCAATAGAATCATCATTATGAATGATTAAAAATTATCAAATGGCAATATTTTTATGACGACACAATTACAAATAATTTAAAGTTGGAAAGATAAGTTTGAAACAAGTTTTTTACAACAATGACATTACCTCAAATAATTCACAGATGAAAATAATATGTTGCAGGAAGAATGTCATAAGTAAAAAAGGGTTGTTTTTAGGGGTAGGTTTTACTAGCAAATGATAATTATTTGTATAGAATGAACAGCTAATGATAACTTTAATAAGATGTTACTAGTACCCACGATAAAAAGTAATATTTAAAAGAGTAGGGAGCACTTTAATTAATATTAAACTTTGAAACCTCTTTCCTGAAAAATCACGTTTTTTTAGTTATGTCATTCTTCTCGCAAATGAGCGATATGTATAATAACATCACGCTTAATTTTAGGTGATTTAGTAAAAAATTGATTCAGTTTTAGATGTTTGCAGAAAATTGAAATATTAGGCTTTTCAAATATAATATATTTATTTATATACCTTCAGTTGTGTACCTTTGACATGAAATTTTGTTTTCTTTGTTTTAATAAAAGGTTATAAAAGTTTGTTACTAGACATTACATACAGTCCACGAATCGAAAGTAAAAGTAAAAACTACACAACAAAGTTGGCCGTAAATATAATAATTATCCTAGGTTTATCTTAAGATGTAGTCTAACGGTTTCTCATTATTTATAGTCAAATGCTGGCGCGTTTCGATAGAAGGTGCTATGGTGTCATTTACGTTTGTTAGTAATGTCACTAAATAATTCTAAAAAAACTCAATGGCGTCAGACAGCAATCGAGCCATACCGACCGAGCGGCCACCGTCCGCTGGCGAAGATAGTGCCAATTTCTGCGAATAGAGGGTGTCATGTGGTTAGCACAACGAATCTTCCAGCCGTTAATACTAAATACTATAAACATAACATGAAAATAGTAATTGTTATTTTTTATATATAGCACCGCGTTTTACTACACGTTTGGGTTATACGCCTATGTACGCTTACTCCAATAGAGATGAAGGTTAAATTTAGAGTAAGTGTATCCACATTTGTGGGGAAGGAGAGTAAAACACCATTTAGGAAAAACCACCCTCAATACGCCTAACCGGAATCGAGCCCCCGATCTCCCCGTCATCGGCAGTCTAGGCTAGTTCGATAGTGACGCCTTAGACCATGCGGTGGCCGAAGCGGGTAGTAATATTTGAAATAAAAAATGACGAAATAAATAGTACGTTCACATCGGATGGTCAAATACGGGCACAAGGTTACAGGATGTCCACGCGCCACTAGGAACGCCCGGTACGGTGCTATAAACGATATTGAAAGGCAGTCAGACCAATACAAACACACTTCACCGACCAATAAGTGGCACGTCCAAACGTCCAACCAACTGAATACAACCGGGTCTATACCCTGTTGTGCACGAAAGCGCCCTAACCCATTTAAGGCCCCTTAGTCAGGAACATTCATGTTTGAATCTCGATTCGCGGCCACGTGGTCTAACGCGCTACTCTCGCAGTAGACTAGACTGCCGATGAGGGGTGAATCGAGGTTCGAATCTCAGTCGGATGTACTGAGGGAGGTTCATCCCCAATTGGTCTTACATTCTTCCTCCAAGCAAATGCGGGTACACTTTCTATAAATATAACCTACCTAATCACTAAAACCATTATTGTAATTAGTATATAAGAGTATAGCCAGAACGGGTGATAAAAAAACTTCAAGCTAATATTTATCAGACGAGATAGGTGTGTTTCGAAATATAATATAATCTAAAATTTTCTGGTGTTAATAACTAAATAATGTTAAGTGTCTTAATAAACTATCACTACCTCAACTACATGCTGAAATAAACAAAGTAATTGTATATGGTATTGAGTAGATTTTTTTTTTTACCAAAATGTTGATTATTGTGTATTATAACTAACGCTACACTCCATTTACACTGTCACAAACTTACCTTGATTTATTCCACTATGGCCTAACTTATAATATGTTAGGGTCATAGTGTGGAACCACTGGTGTAGTTTACAAGACAGAAACATCACGTAATCAGTCAAGATAAACAAAGTTTACAACACACATAGTTGTACGGTAAACACGTGCGCATCGCCGAAAACAAATATGAGATAATGGTAAAGAACTGTAAAGTACAGTTATAATATATGACAAACAATTGCCCAGTACAGTTCATGCTTTGGCTAGAAACATCGTTGAAGCTTAAAATGTAAATATATTACATTTGTTTTGCCTAGTGCGCTATTTCTTACTATTAATACTTTCCCGCTTTATAAGACAAACACAACGCAGGTACGAATTCTTGACCCTCTGAGAAAAGTGACGTATGGAAAGTATTTATTTTAAAAATTGGTTTATCACCTGTGTATCATTAGTGAGGCCTCTATGCTCGAGAAATGTGATAGGTATAAGTCAAACTCCAATGGGTGTGCTGTCAGGACTGAAAATCGAAACAATATAATTCATCTAAGGGCGCAGTGTTACTGATAAAAACTATCCAAGTTTAAGTGAGGCCCTTTTCCCAAACATTTTTTACTTAGATCACTTTTCTCTGAGTGTCACGAATTATTCTCTCAGCGCACACATCTGATAATAAGACTTGTATTGTTTTTCCACTGTAGTTATTTATATCTCTGCCATAGTTTCTAAGAAAGTATCATCTTTGAACAATAAACTAATAATCCTAATAATATACAAAAATTATTTGATGTTTGTCACTATTTCAGGAAAAAGCCACTACACCAATTATACCGAAAATTTGCATGGACATAGCTTGGATGCGTTTAACAAATTTAAATTTACGTCCTCCATTTTATTTAAAGATAACAACTACAAACCACCATGTTTGTCCTTTCTCAGTTTCTGCGTAACGGATTTTCATTGGACACACTTTGTAAGGTTTCTAAATACAGATACGTATTAAAAAAACACATCCTCAGCGAAGAACGGGTAATTATAAATTATCTGTCAAATATTCACATAGCCAATTTCTCCAAATCATGACTCTCTACCCCCCTTGGATAATCAGATGAGTGACGCAATAGTGTTATTTTTATTGCGTGGTTAAATTGTTAATGCTTTGGCTTCAGTATAACGCGTGATCTTATACTTTTCTTGATTGCTTCTCTAGAGAATTTCCCCGAGATGAATCGTTCAATACTGTTAGTCTTACAAATGAGACGGTTATGACGAAAATCTAATGATCTAATACCGCTTCGCACGCGAACAAGACATTAACAAACCTCCAAACCAGTGGGTTCACGAGAGATTTTAACGAAGAAGCAGAAAACCCTTATCTTTTTTTAAAAAGACAGTTGTCAAAATTTAAAAAAAAGAAGACCACAAAAAACTGAGTGCTGCACAAATAAATATGAAGGAGAGAATCTCAGTCCCAGTGTTAAGTTAGAAGTATGGGGAACGCGAGTTAAAGGCAGCATTTTTGCAGTTTTTATATCTTAATTTTTTTATCAACAAAAATCAAATATTGATCAAGTAGAAATATAAAGTTTAATTTTTTCCACATGTTGAGCTCAACATATATTTAAATATTTGAGGTATTTAAAGTGCATAGCCGACGAGATTTTCTATGAGCGAGATAGAAAGCGCCTACCAATTTTGTCAGGAAAGGTATTTTCACATATCTTACAGGGTTCCGTTACATGCCACAATCGACATAAGGACCGATGGTTTTATTTCACCTCCAAAAGAAGTTGTGCTACGGATTTTTATCACCTAAGGAAAAAAATCAATCGACTAGGGCTGGGTTTGAATCCATGAACATTGGGTTCAGAGGCGAGCACTTTATCACAAGATTAGTGGGGTCGACCTTAATAGTTCTTGAATATTTGCAAAGGGTGTCTTTAAATTTACTCACAACATTTTCTCTTCTCCTCTAATGTCGCTATACTCATGACCAATATCCAACAACTGATTATAATCACCATATCAATCAAATTAAACTTTGTTTGTACTGGAGCAATATTTTATTTGTTTTGGCTAAAAAGGTTTTACCATAAAAACTTCAAAACAATGCCTTTAACTCGAGTTCCCCAAACTCCCACTTTAAAACTAGCACTTTTCGCTCTGGAATGACTGGTTTAAATTCCGACCGGGTTTAGTTTTCAATATTCTGATTTTCGTGTGTATATTTTATATTCTTTCCAGGTTATTGTTGTATAAATTCTATTAAGTTTAATCTTCATTCTGTTGTTTCATTAAATACGTCACTTTACGGCTAACCCTATCGGACATTAAGAAGTGTAGCATACACACAAATGGCGCGGTGCAACACTCCTTTATCTTAATTATATTTATAATCCGTAAGATATGTGAAATGAGATAATATAGAACTATTTTTCACATAAATATATTATTTGTTATATTTTATTTCAAATTCTAATTTCCCAAAGATGTATATTTAAAAAAAATGTGTTTGCCTCTAGCTCAGAAAATAATAATTTTAACAAATATTCCTTAAAAGAGTTGTTTATTTTTAAGAGTCGTATAACTTTGCGATGATAAGTTTATTTCTTATTTCAAATAGTTTCTGACATATTACTATCAGAATTTGAGATTTAGGCTTATGTAAGGTATCCCAAAATTAATTTACACAGGAAAATTAAATCGGCTATTTTGTTTGTAATGCTAGGCGGTACTTAGATAAAATTTTAATCAAAACCATTAGAGCAAATTTTGAGAATACATATTTTTCCTTATTCCGCCCTTAGGTAAACTACTCTTAGTTTTAGGGTTGGATATATAATTCCAAAAGCCCCTCTGGAGAACCTTAAGAAAACCCTATATATTAAGTTGTATGTAGCCTGACCGGAACAATTGTTTCGGCTCCAGTTCCTGTGACCGATATATGGCATTTGAAAATCTCTTTTTCGAGTTCAAGGAGTCATGAAACGTCGACATTCCTCAAAATATCAGAATAGATTTGATTTTACAATACTTTTTCTCTGCGAGTGGTCTCGAGTGAGCCAAAAAGACAATAAACTCGTTTTAAATAGTTTCTTCATTCAAATACATATTTCAAACACACACAAGCCAACCATTCCAATACTGTTAGAACTGAGTTCTTAAAGAGGCAAACAAAATGTGAAAAAAAAACCCCACTCTTCATGCTCCAAAACTTCTGGTAAAAGCCTTAGTTGAACCAACAGATCTATACTACTACCGCAAATAAAACTGAAGATAACAGTCAAAGTCAAAAAAGGCCATGAAATGTTATTTAACAATATTATAATCTTATTTAAACAAAGACATTATTTTTTGTTTATTTGTGGAAATTAATGACTTAAAAGGGCTGAAACGCGATGCAAATAACCAAATTAAGGCGAAAATTACCAGCAGGTTTCCGATTAATTAAAAAGATAAAATTTTGAGTTTAAAGTTAAAAAAAAAAGTTCAACGACGATCTACACGAAAATGTATACTTCTGATTTTAAAGTAAAACGTTAGAAACAACATATAATCTTTCTCTGTCAAATAAAGTCACATTTTGATTGGATCACAACAGAAAGTTTTAATATAGGCGTACTGTGGGAATGTTTTATAGCCTACATTTAGGTGAAAACGGTATTTTTAAAAAGATCTAACCATCTGGGATTTATAAACGTTTGCAACGTTTCCCAGTGTTATAATGTAGCCCTCTAACATAACAGGTAAATAACAAGGTTAATTAATATCAAAAAAAGCCATCACTAACCAAGAAAATGTGGACGAAAACTAACTAAAGTTAACAAGACAGGATTCGAGTCCAGGCCTTCCAAAACAAGAGTCTAGCACCCTTACGCTGAGCCAATGATTGCGTTGTTATCAAATATAATAACATGAGTAAAGTTTCGAGCCCTCTGGAGTTTATGAATCAAAGGAGACCTTGGTTCTAGCATTTCAAGCTGTATTCAATAGATTCTTCAATAAAGATGAAACCCGCTTCGATGGTCGAATGGTCCAAGTCGCCAGCCCTCGCAATGGATTGGATTGCCGAGAGCAGGTAGATCGTAGTTTAAATTACGGTCGGTTACATTGAAGATATTTTTTCTTGTGAGGTTTTCCACTATCTTCACAAATGCGGGTACATTTCCTTGAAATTCATCCTTTCTCCCCTAACTCATTAATGTAAATAAATGGATATCCCGAACGGTTAGTAATACATTGTGTACGCCAAAAATAGTTAAAATCGTTTTTATGATTCTGTTCAATCAAAGTAGCTATAGTAAGGAGAGAGATTTTAAGAGGAAATGCTTCAGAGTTAAAGAGAATGAAAATAGGATGGTACACCATACCGTGATTGGTTTTGAAATAAGTTTAACAAATAAGTGAGTAAAACATTGCACAAATAAGATGAGAAGCACGATTGACTAGCAAATATAATGGGAAGAAACCAGTTGTGTAATGGGGCGGACTGGATAGAACTAGCTCATGATAGGGATAGAATGTTTTGAGGTGGACTGAATAGAACTAGCTCAAAATGGGAATAAAGTGTAATAGGGTGGACTCGATAGAGCTAGCTTAGTTTTAGTGTATAGTCCAATTTCCTTGAAAATTACCTTCCTAAGGTAGTAGAGTTCTGGTAGGGGAAAAAATATCTTCTATTCATTCTAAATGGTTCTTCTTAAGAAAATCGGGCTTTATATAGGTAATATGTTAAACACCACAAAAATCAAGCACAAACAAAAAGTCAAAATTAAGATTCAAAAAGGACAAAATAAACACCATGCAGTTACAAGCATGTATAGTTTTGAGTTTTTAAATCAAAATCCACACATTCAATTCTTAGAAAAAATATGTGATTCAAACTATGACCTTTATCTTCCCCCCTCCCCTCCACCTACTTTACTACTATTATCAACGAAAATTATTTTACAAATACAATAAGTGAGGGTCGAGTTAAAGTTTTCTAATAACTCTGGCAACACTGGAGCATGTAAATGGGCGCATTACAAGCATCAAACAACAATAGATGCTACACGCCGCTTCCGGCAACATGCATGGTCACTTGTTCATCACTCCGGCACAATACACGCCACGCCCTTCACCAAAAATATTCTCCCTCTATCTTTCTCCCCTCTCTTCTCTATTTCCTCCTCTTTATCTCTAAAGTCCCTCTAACTTTCTCGCTCCAGTTCTTTATATTGTTCCCTCTCGTTCTCTTTTTTTAATCTTTCTTTATCCCTCCAGTTTCATATCTTTCTCTCTCCAGTTCCCTCTTTTTATTTTTATCTCCAATTTCTTATCTTTCTCTCTCCAATTTCCTATCTTTCTCTATACAGCTCCCTCTTTTTATCTTTCTTCGTCTCTCCAGTTCCCTCACTTTATCCCTCCAGTTGCTTTATTTTATCTCTCTAATAACCTTTATTTCTCTTTCCAGATTCCTCTTTTTATCTATCGTCCCCTCCTCTTAATATCGATAGTTCCTTCTCTTTCTCTCTATTTTATCTTTAGGCAATTTATTATGTTTTTTTATTTGAGTCAAAGAAACTGAACAAACATGTGTGATAATATTTTTCCATAAATAAACTAAAAGTTTCTAATTTAAATAAATAAAAAGTAAGAATTAATAACGCATTATTTATTAGATGAACTATTTATCTTAGGCAAGTGTTGCAAAATATAAATTCTCTAATTTCCTAAACATCAAAAACTTTGCTCTTACACGTGAAGAAATATATTAGCAAAATAATACTTAATTTCAATAACTAGCTAGCTCTCTGACATTAAGAAACTCAAAAGTTAATGACCTACATAACTTAAAAGTTACACCATTCAACCGCAGCTTGAGACAACTCCATTCAAAACTTAACCTGCCCTCATTCAATAAACAAATATTTGAATAAATCCCCAACATTTTCAAGCTTTGTAAAATGTTTTCCCGTGTTTTTTGTGGCCGTTTGTTCTAAAAGTTGAATCATACCATTAATGAAGAATGAATAACTAACAGACTTTCCTTGAGTCATGGAATAAGGCCGTTATTTCTATCAAACGCCGCGAGATAGTTGGCCAGGCAATACCTCCTACTGTCAAGCTCGGCGGGTAGTCTCACAAATGTCTTAGGGTACAGATACTCTTTTGTTCGAGCTGGACAGCTTCTTAAAATGATCATTTCTATAGGCCTACTTTGTTTTAAAAGCTCTTAGCATAAGCTACGGGTTAATGGCGTCTTGAACCACACTTACAAGAGTGAGTTTTCTCTCAATCAATCATACAACCAAGTTAAGACTTGGAAACTCGAGGGGGCTGCCCAAAATAGCCGAGATATTGCCAATCAGATGTTGCGCTTAGGTTAAATATTGACAAAACCTCTAACAGTACATGAGTTTGGTGTTTACTGGAATTAACACAAAACTATTTTCTTTAACTTAGTGAATTTATTGAGTTGTAAACAGTTTAAAAATTGAAATTTTCCACTATGAAAAGTCCAAAAATCCACACATTTTGATTGATCATTAAGACCTAAACGCTCGGGAACTAAAGGTAACTTGTATAGGAGCGTAGAACTGACCTTTTTTTTTTTTATCGAATGATGTAACTTAATAGGGAGGTCAAAATATATTTTCCTTACACACCTGTCTGTCTCCTGCGCGACAGCTCCACTCGGGAACGATTTAAAACCACTTGGTTTCTGGCATTAATGAATTTTTCTGCTATTCTAGGGACTTAAACCAGACAGCAAAGACAACAAGGTATCTAGAAAATATTTCAGCGCAGAAGAATTCATTTTTTTTTTTTTTGAGCTATACAAAGTTGTTTTAATAAATAAGATATTACAAATGTATAGACATGAGAGCTCTTGTCACATTATTTGAGAAACTTTCACATTTAAAAACAAGAAAAATACTAGTTTATTAATAATAATATTTAGCACCGCGTCTTACTACCCATTCGGTTTATACGCTTTTAAGTACTTATTACTCTAATGGGGTTGGGAATTGGGAAGGTTGAATTAGAGGAAGTGAACCCGCATTTGCGTGGAGGTAGAGTGGAAAACCATTTAGGAAAAACCACCCCACCACCCCCAGTTCACCCGACCGAGATTCGAACCTCTATCTCCCCGTCCTCAGAAGTCGAGCTCAACACGACAAGCGCGTTAGCCAACTACGCCACCGAGGCGGGTACTAGTTTATTGAAGACGCTACAAGCTCATATTATGAAAGTTGGATAGTAAATAATCTTAGCTTTGCCGCAAGATATTATTCGTATGGTGACGTTTAAATATGTATTTATTCGTGGAAATGTATTTATGTATTTCTAGTGAAGCAAGATTAAAAGGGTGGTATTTTTCTATTCAATTACGTGTGTACTTAAATGCATTGCCCGAGTTGCGAGAACGATTAGATAAATATTAATATACAAGGTTGATCAATTCACTTAACTTTGTGATAGTAAAGTACCTCTTTTTTATTGGGTGTACCCATTACATGTAGCTACTCGGTTATCTCTGAGGTTGGACAGTGTGAGTACTTTCTCAGAGCGATCACAAAACCTCTTTTATAAATTTTCCTTGATTTCACTCTTTTTAAAGTTGCCCCGGGTGAATGGAAGTTTTTTTTTCGTTTATTAAATGGTTATTTAAAAAAATGCAAATACTAAACAAACATTTTTATGAGTAATTTTTTACAATATTAAGTGTTTTAAGTCCTATTTTACGAATTTGTGGCACTATATAAGTGTGGTATTGAAATAAGTGACAACTATTTAATGTTAGAATGCCATATCCAGGCCATACATTTTGTTTACATGAGAGGAACAATATCTCTTACTTTGGTTCAGTGTCTGATTAAGATTTTATTTTATTAGAAAAGTATTTAAATTATCATTTTTACCTTACATTAAGAATCCTTGAATTTTACATAATTTCATTGTTTTCCCTAGCTGTACCCACCATATTCCCTCTCAAATGTATGTTAATACAACATACATGAATGTTAAATTACTCAAAGGTATCAACAATTTGTTTACTTACTTTATTTACTAATTACGCTAATGTGTCAGGGATGAGTAAGGTTAAATTTATAGTAAGTGTACCCACATTTGTGTAGATAGTGAAAAACTATTTAGGAAAAATTGAACTAAGTGCCCCCGACCGGGATTCGAACACCATCTCTCCGTCCTCAACAGTCCAAACTATAGAAATTCGACCACCGAAACACGTTTGTCTATCCACAATATGTGCCGGAACTAGGGACGGGGGTAGGGGATGGGCACATTTCCCACCTTGATCTTTTGCTCTAGGGGCAAAGAGAGGGGCCAAGTTTTATGAAAAATTGTGCAACTATTTACTTATGATTCTTGTGGTAATGATGCTAAGTTATGTTCATGTACAATTTTTACTCAATATTTAGCATGGATATAACGTCACTGTACCCCACCTCCCTCTTGGTCAAAAAAGGTTCGGCACCCCTGCCTACATTCATATCCAACTAAATCTGTGAGGAGACCTCCTAAGACTCAGAGGTCCCTCCCTACCAGTGCAACCACTGTTACCCATCTGGGGCGGAACCTTTTCACCGGACGTGGACAGAAGTCCACAAGTGCCATTCCGGGTACTCGGGCACTCGAAAGAAACAGTACCAGCCCTTCCATGCCAGCCTGCCTTGGGTTAGTTGAGAAAAAAAAGATTCCACTGAGACCAGATGGAGGGAGGAGTTGGCTCCTCCTAGTGATCACCCAATCACGAGGAAGTCAGGAGCTCAGCCTCCGAACAGTCGTCTCCTCAAACTTCGTTCTTATTCCCCAGAACTTTCTCTTTGTCCCCAAACTTGGCTGCCGACCCTTCAGCACCATTCTTGAGACCGACTTCCCGGAATTGTCCAGCGGGGACCTCGAGGAGGTGCCCTGACCACCTATCCCCGCTACACGGGTACGCACTACCAATCACTTGATACCTCAAGGATCCTCGCTCCCCACACACAGATGACGGACTCCAGCGTCCATCACATTGCCCAGGGGCCGCCCCATGGAGGCACCCCGACAGGATCTTTAGAGATCCGTCAGTACCGGGAGGCGGCAAAGATAGTCGTGCTCGTTTATATGAAACGTGAGCGGGCCCAGATCGCGTCCCGACCTCCATACACCGGGCCAGTTCCTTACGAGTGAGCACCGTGACTCCCACCCCTGCCTACAGTCAACATTAGTTAGATAAAAAAATAAATTGCTGACTAATGTAAAATGTATGTTTATTTAATGTTTGTGTCGTTATGACGTGCGCCGCCAACAGGCATCACGGTCCATAGCACGCCCCCACGTGGCCACTGCCAATCTCCTGTGAGGAAGTGACTCACCGGAAGCTAAACGAGCGCCCGAGCCACACACCATGGTTACCACTATTTTATTTTTCTAAATTCCCTGTATTTTACAGGTTTTCAATTTTCTCTCTCTCTATCCCTAGACACTTTCAGACTAGCAGGGAGAAGGTAAATTTAATTTTTCATGACAATGTCTAGTTGGGGTTATATCACTGATTTTTAGAACATGATTTCACTTTAATGGTGAAATATAAGCAGTCTTTAGGCAACCAAAGTTTCGCGTACAAAAAGGGCAAGAACTAAAGGGTGATCACTAAACCTCGTAACGCTGATAGAGGGGAAGGGGGGGGGGGG
>CABEEJ010001453.1:130741-156152 GCA_901482245.1 Timema douglasi
GGGGGGGGGGGGGGCTCTAATGTCCACACGGTGTTACATGGAGGAGGGTTGGTGCATCACAGTGTTACGTAACACAAATATAATTTGCAATGTTGAAGATATAATATTATTGTTCATATTCTCACGGTTAATTAACATACTAATAAATAACTTACAATTCCGAGTTGCATTAATTCTGAGTCTCTCTTTTAGTGTCACAAAAGCTTCCCTATAAAATAATGAAATTACCTCTTGATGTGAAAAGTTACGTAACACAGGTTGGGGGAGCGGGGGTGTCAGGCTAAAGATTTACATAGTGTTATATGGGGGGATGAGGGGTAAAAAGTGAAGAAAGGAAAGAAAGAGCGTTACGTGGTTTATGGATTACCCCTAAACTCATGTGTTTGAAAAAGCATGCTTAGTTCCTCAGTTAAATTTGTCTAGCATGCAAAGACTTATATTTAAATTTTGCAGTTTATTGTCCTAAAATCCCAAATATTTCAGATTTTTAAATTATTCCTTTACGAGATCCCTTTCGTTTTCCTTTTTTTCATACACAACAAATTCTCTACCCTTTCCTTGTTTCCATAAAGATTCTCTTAGCCATAATCGGAAACAACAATAGACACCGAACAACCCTTTTTTTCCTTTCAAGGTAATACTACAATGTTTGGACCAAAATGTAAGGGTTTGGGATAAAAACATTATAGCCCTAATATATTTAAATTGTATGTATTCACTATCATACTTCTATAAAGTCTGAAAATCTAGTTATAAAAAAATATATGATATTAGATAGTTATCCTAAAGGTTTTGAATGGTCATTAAAACCACTTGTAGCGAGTGGTAAACTATCAGAAATCACTGCTGAAACGTTTAAATTAGATTTGTTACGCTTTTATGTCAATCCCTTCAAATGTGTGATAAATGTGCGCCAAAATTAAAGTTCTGCTGGACACAAATGTATGCCTGTAGCTCGCTCGCAACCGATTCAGCCCGAAGGCAGGATTTATTTTCCAGTGGTTTAGAGTATATCCGAGTAATTAGAATTCTGGACACGGTGGTGATCGGCGGCACTATATTGTTCTTCCTCAATTATTTACAGGACACAAATTGCGGCCACTGCACTGGGCTCAACGCTGCTACCGCGCGGCGGCGGTTCAGAGAACTACTTGAACCAGTCACATAGTACAAAGCTCATTCAACAGGTGGAACCACGAGATAGAAAAACAGCGGCTGCAGAGTTGGTCAAACTATAGTAGGATACTTACTGGTAGTAATGACAGATCAGTTAATGACACTTTTGATAGATATGATCCAGTACCTATTCAATAATATTAATAAATGGGAGATAGGCGGAAAGTCAGATTACATTTTTCACGATAACAACCCCAAAATTATCCCAGCAAGTACTTTGAAAAATATATTTAAATATGACAGAACTATTTTGACCATACTCTAAAGTGGATTATAAATATCTCGTGATTGTCTAACAGATGGAACTTAGAAGCACTAACTCAATTTGAGTTAAAATTCGACTTTACCCTCTGTCCCCTTCAAATGTTATCCATGCTAAAAAAAAGTATTTTCTAAAAGGTCCTTTCTGCATAAAATCTACCATAGGTAACCACCGACGAAATATGACGGTCATCGAGAAAAATAGCTTTTCTTCGGTGGCCGCGCGAGTCAGCTCAACCATGTATGGCAGTTTCGGGGAGGGGGAGTCCGTAACGATAACAGGGTGGGTGGTCTTGCACTGCAAAATTGTTTCATGAATAAACCTCAGCAATAACAGCCCTGGAAGAAAGCAACGCTATACAATTAAGTATATATGAAATGCGAAGCTTGGGAGAGGAATGATTATAATTACAGAAATGAGCCACATCTCAATCATTATCGAATGAATTGAAAAATGACACCTGGACATGGGAATCCAACCCGGGACCTTTGATTTAGCGCACCAGTGCTCCACCATTGAGTTACACGGGGATTTTCATAATCCTTAGCACGAGACGATCCCTGGAGAGCTCGATGATGCACTAAGTCAAAGCTCCCAGGTTCGATTCCCGTGTCCAGGTGTCATTTTTAAAATTCATCTAAAATAACAAGACTGCTAAGTCATTCATTTTGTGGAATTTTGATGATCCCTTTTGGGAATTGGACAAAAAGTTTCAAAAAACCAAATAAGTCGTGTTATTAGTGTGAATTATTATATTATTAGTGTATTACTGATACTCAAGTTTAAAGTGGACTAAGGGAACACGAGTTAAGGATCAGTATTTTGAAGTTTTTCTAACAAATGATATTTTTGGCAATAATAAAATAATTTTTTTAGCAGCGCGTCTTACTAACCGTTCGGGTTAAACGCACATTTACTAATTGCTTTGTGAATTTAGAGGAAGTGTATCCAGATTTGCGTTGAGGGAGAATAGAAAACCATCCTTAGTACAACCGATTAGAATTTAAACCCTGATCTCCCTGTCATCGGCAGTCTAGTCTATTGCAAGAGTGACGCCTTAGACCATCGGTCCAAAGAAGCGCGTTAGAATTAACGTGGTGTGGTAATGGTAAACGTAATAACAATTTTATAAATGAAGCGCTTGGGTTCAGATTGTCCTAAGCCACATTTCTGAAAAGAAGAAAAAATTAAATATTAGCATCCACGTCTTCCAACACCATCTATCGTCTGTCTGTAAAAATAGCAGAGCAATACAGTAAAGTGTGTTGTATATTTTTATGATTTATGAGATTATTCAAAACATGTTTCTCCCTTTATCTCTGTTCGAGTGGGATGTGGCAATAGGACTATCTGATCCCGAGCACTTCAAATATAAAACCTTTTGTTAAGGAAATTATTGCGTAGTAAGGCGAGGCTATTATGTTAATTGTTAATTAAGTACTTTTTAAACTGACAAATTTTAAGTTAATTTAATAATTTATGAGAATTGTATTTTACGGCGACGCTTTTCCATGGTGATATATATCATATTATTAATAATGAACACGCCTAATTTATTTAAATCATAACATTTTCAGTTAAATCTATAGCCAATTAATAATTAGGGTAACTAAAACAATAATCTGTTTAATTATTTCTAGTCAGTTATTAGTAGTTTTACTAGTGTAGAGAGACTTATTTTTATTCGCAGTTAAATAAATAACGGCATGATTGAATTAAGGGCCATATTTATAATCTAGTCCGGTGACCTGGCGGTCTAGGGGTAAAGTGTCAGACTTCTATGCTGGCGGCCGGGGTTCGATCCTCGGTCCCGACAAAGATTTATCTGATTATCAAACCCTTCCTTCACCTCTGACAAGACATCTTGTGAATGTGAGGAATGCCAGGCCTCCACCGTGGTTCGGATTCCACGTTCAACTGTAGGTCTTTCATCTCACAATCACCCTACCATTACACATTAGCGTAAGTGCGTATAACCCAAACGGGTAGTAAGACGCGGTGCTAATAATAATAATAATAATATAATCTAGTCTTGGGAGGCAGCAAACCTGAGACGTTTTTCAACCGGTGTGCCGCGGGAGTTAGGGGGAAGATCAAACATGTTAGGAATAAAAAAAAAAAATTAAATTTATGACAAACATTAATTCTTAAAATAACACTATTATAATTTTAGTTATTTAACTTTCAAACAATTTTAATGTTTTTTTTTAATAATGATAACATTTCTTCATAAAAAAAACCTGTATATCGTGACTATTTTAACGTTTTGTTCAGTGTGCCGTGAGTTGTTAGGGGTTAAAAATCGCACCGTCTCCCAGTAAACAAATGACAAGCCATTTAAGGTCGAAACAGGGATTGTCTGACTTCCAAATATCGACTGTATAAAACTATATGGGTGAAGCTTGAGGTGGGCAAAGAACGCTCGAATGGAAGCGGTCGGATATGTGATTAACACGTTACATCTGCCGTGAATGGCAGCCATATTTAAAGTCGAAGAGGTGTTTAACCGGAACGGAATGCGAGCAAAAAAGAATATACAAGAATATATACCTCGATGGTCAATTTATGGGCAGAAAAATACAGCTGGACCCTGGAGTCATAATAAATAAGCACGCAAACCAGCGCTGCCAATTTGTAAACGGCCTAGAGCAGAACCTCTCGAGGGTCACGAAGGATATCCCCGAGAGACGATCTGAAACCTCTCAACACTGGACTCCTATTACAGCACAATTTTCATAGGAAAGACCTTGTCTGACAGCTAGAAAAGTTTTTTTTTTATCTAGCACCACGTCTTACGACCCGTTCGGTGTATACGTTTAAATACTAATTACTATAATGAATTAGGAAGGTTGAATTTAGAGAAAGTGAGCCCGCATTCACGTGGATGGAAAGTGGAAAACCATTTAAGGAAAAACTCAGTTCATCCAAGCGAGATTCGAATCTCGATCTCCCTGTCCTCGGCAGTCTAGCTCAACACGACTAACGCAATGTTATTAGAGGAGAGAAGGAGGAGAAGCCATTACTGTGCCAAATAAATGTGTTTAAATTGTATCTCTTAAAATTTGTAATATGATGAGCATAACGAGACTAGTATATGGTACAGATTAATAAATACCTAACAAACTAAGCATGACATATGTCATAACAAACACATTAATTTGACAGGGAAAATATCGAAATTTCATTCTGTTGTCTGGACATGGTTGGTCTTTATGTGAGAAGTGAACCCTTTTCTGATAAATATATGAATTTAGATAAGTAGTTAGGAGACATATACCCTTAAACTAACTATAGTTTAAAAAAAATGCGCATTAACTACAATAGCTGGCGTAAGAGTGATGTCATTACTATAATAATTGTCATTGATGGTAATTTTGTTGGTGATTAGTGATGCGTAGTTATTTAATATTACGTAATTTTGTTGAAGGAAATTTAAGGAAAAAGGTAAATTTAGACACTTAGTAGATGGGTTAAAATTCAGTAATTCATTTAATAATAGATTAATATAAATTGTATTCTTTTAAAACCAACCATATTTTATGCAACACATTACCGAAATTTTGGCAAATTAGTATTTATCTACCAAAACATCGTTCTATGTTTCAGTATTGGGGTCAAATAAATCAACAAGGAGGTTATTTTATTTATTTTTGTCATCAAATTATTTTCTTACCCTCTGACCAGGCAAGTGCTAGATGATTATTATTATTATTATTATTAGCACCGCGTCTTACTACCCGTTCCTGTTATACGCACTTACGCTAATGTGTAATGGTAGGGTGATTGTGAGATGAAATGGAGGACCTACAGTTTAACGTGGGATCCGAACCACGGTGGAGGCCTGGCATTCCACACATTCATTAGTTGTTATTAATATACGCCTTGTCAGAGGTGAAGGAAGGGTTTGGTAATCAGATAAATCTGTGCCGGGACCGAGGATTGAACCCCGGACCCCCAACAAAGAGGTCCGACACCTTACCCCTAGACCGCCAGGTCACCGCCAAGTGCTAGAGATTCTCCTAATAACACCCTGTAATCCTCCTGTTCTTAGCTATGATTCGTTTCAGAGAGCTCGACTAGACTAAATACATGTTGTCATGCGTGTGTCCAAACTCTAGACCACTACTCCCTGCCCCCATGACGTGAACCGTGATGTGTTTCAAGCTCTACTTGTTGAACAGCCCCGGGAGACACGTGATTACGAGAAAATAGTTGAAATATCTCACGCTAGCTACTTTGTTAAATTAATCGGCTCCATCATAATAGTGCTACAAATAGAATTCAGCAGATAAACACGTTTGGTTATGAAAAAAAATCTAAGGCGTCACTCTCGCAGTAGATTAGACTGCCAATAATCGGGAGATCGTGGTTCGATCCCAGTCTAATATTCTGAGGTGGTATTTTCTAAATGGTTTCCCCCTACTATCTCCCCCCGCCCATGTAAATTCAGGTACACTCCCTCTAAAAATCAACCTTCTTCATCCATTTCCCATAGGCATATAGTCCAAACGGGTAATAAGACGCGGTGCTGAAAAAAACTAAAAAAAGGGTGACCTATTATTAAGAGCAGACGAGTAATATTTTAAGGTTTTTTTCTTTTGTTATTATTAAAATAAAGATAAGATAAATCTTAGGTCCACATCTGTAAGATAGTGTTTACAGGAAGAGCTGTCCAAATAAATAAATAATACAATAAAATCAAACATTCTTCCTTGAATTCAATTTTTCAAAAATACTAATCAAGATACTACCTCCAAATAATTATTTTAAATAATGTAGAATGTTATATAATATAGGCCCTAATGTAAAATATTCCCCAACTATCAATATTGTATTAACACAACCGTTAAGGAAAAAAAAATTCCTCAGTTTTCTACTTTAAAATGAATATTTTTTAGGAAATCAAACATACATCCTTTATTAATATTATGTAAAACACTTCTCAGAAACCCATTTTGAACCAAATTACTAAAACCTCTTTAAAAAAAGATTAATTTTCAAAGATTAGTCACCTATAAGTTATAATCAAAATCACAATTTGGCTTCGAGATATACCATATCGCATCTAATTATCAAGTTTGAATGAAACCCATAAAAGCCAAGTTCGGGCGGACAGCTATTAAATGATGCACTTTTTTCTTTTTTTCTTTGCATTCGGGGCAGGCCCGGATTTAAGGGGAGTTGACAGGGGGCTAGCACCAAAGGGCCTTCAAAAATCAAGAGTTACACAAAAAGTTGCAATTTAAAAAACATATATTTCTCCTTTGACTAATTTGATAAAAATCAACTTTGGTAATTTTTTAACATAAAATTAATCACTAAAATAAAAATTTCTAAGTTTTGAAAGTTGTTCTATCGTTATCAAGATTAATAAAAACAAACTAAATATATAATAAATAATTTGTTTACAACAAATTAAATTTATTGTGATGAATATATTTCCTCATTTAAATAATATAGTTATCATTAAGCTTTTAACAGTTAATTTGAAAAAAAAAAAAATTACAATGTCGAAAGGTTGAAAAGAGAAATGTTTGTTTAACCCCGGAGCTTCCCCATCTTTAAATCAGGCGCTAGTTCGGAGGCACATAAAACATTAATAATCCATCATAATTTAACTAGGTAGAGAATGCTAACGATCACAATACTTTCTCTACACGAGAAAGTAAAACGAAACCAATAAAAAAAACCATAGCTTATTAATGTAAGCCATAGCACAAGTTTACAAGCTCGACTGGCAGTTAAAAATCTCAGGGACGATGTTACACATGAAAAGCAAGTTGTCCGACCATGACCTAGAGGCATTTGTGACCTTCCTTGACCTCTAGTCTTCATTACAACCTGAAACTGATCCAGCACGTGCTAAACAGCACTTCCGTCTCAAAGCCGATTAACCAGGGTATTATAAACAAGAGTGCGGTTTTATACATTCTTCATTTGAAATCAGTTAAATGGTTTTTTTTACTATTTTCTTAAGTAGATAAAAAAACGCACCACAATACTACTCCCGTTTCAAGATATAGCCTGATTTCGGTAGGAAGAACAGTATCTGGTATTTAGTAAAACAACTTTAATATATTCATACATCAAGTCATATTAGCTGCAGCTGTCACTTTTGAACGATATTCTCAATACATATAATCACGCAAATAGGCTAATAAGTGAAATATTATCAATATTGGCCGCCAAGAAAATTGTTTGAATTTTCTCGACTGTTATCTTAATCAAAAGCAGGGTTTACAAAGTTTATAATAAGATGAACCGGGAAGCAATGTATGTCCGTTAATCTAAAGTTCCCCGGACCGCACAAAATCATGGTTTGGGCCACAAGTTTGAGTCGCCTGTGCCATGCGACCACCAGAGCGGTTCGGTATTAATTAACTTGTACTGAATTAAGTACTAAAACATCGCCCGTACAGCCCATAGGGGAATGAATAATTTCCGCTAAGCCACGGCCAACTTATATTGCGCCTCCTTTATTATTCCCCGCCACAGCAAAGTTTATTGTAGAACCCGCCTCGGTGGCGTAGTTGGCTAACGCGCTTGTCGTGTTAAGCTCTACTGCTGAGGACGGGGAGATCGAGGTTCGAATCTCGGTCGGGTGAACTGGGGTAGTTTTTCCTAAATGGTTTTCCACTCTCCTTCCACGCAAATGCGGGTTCACTTCCTCGAATTCAACCTTCCCAATTCCTAATCCATTAGAGTAATTAGTACTTAAAGCGTATAACCCGAACGGGTAGTAAGACGCGGTGCTAAATATAATATATTTATTGTAGATGTCGTGTGGTTAACGTTATATTAATTTAGTAAAACAAGCGCACAGACTCCGAACTACTACGAACTGAATATTTTAACCTAAGCATGGTATTTTTACTGTCTCTTAAACAACCTAATTTTCATAGGCAGGGTCTTGTAAAAATTACAAAACATATTTTGCAGCCAACAATTTTGTAATGCCGCGTATTACTACGCCTACATACTAAATACGAAAATACCCACCTCAGTGGTCACATGGTCTAACGTTACTCTCACAGTAAACTAGACTGCCGATGTTGGGGAGATCGAAGTTCGAATCTCGGTAGGGTGTACTGAGGGGGGGGATTTCCAAAATGATTTCCCACTCTCCCTTCACGCAAATGCAGATACACTTCCTACAAATGTAACCTTTCTAATTCTTAAAATCATTAGCGTAATGAGTACATTAGTGTATAGCCTGAACGGGTAATGAGACGCAGTGCTTAAAAAACGCCAATGGGTTAGAGATAAGGTTGAATTTAGATATAAAGTGTACCCGCATTTGCGTGAAGAGAGTGGGGAAACTTTAGGATGAAAACTCGGTACATTTAACCGGGATAGAACCACGACCTGCGCGTCATCGACAGTCTTAGTACATTGCGAGATTGACGCCTTAGGCCACCGAAACGAGTGCACCCAACATTACCGGTATTGGTGTTATTTTACAGGTCATGATCAGATCGATCAATAGTGACAGCTGCAGATTACATGACTTGACGCATGGATACGTGAAAGTAGATCTAATAACTTTTCTAGCTTCCTATGAAAAATGGACTGTAATTCATTGTCCATCTCAAAGATCGAAGATAGCATAAGTGCTTCAAGCGTCGAGTTACAACTATTTATAAACATAACCTAAGGGTTGTGTGTGAAGGGGAATGGGATAGGGGGGAGGGGGGGGAAGGTTCTGTAAATTTGTCTATTAAAACGAATGCGACTAAAGAAAAACACAATTTAGTGAGACATATGCCCTTATCATTATTCAAAACGTGAAATTTTCGAGTGAAATAGAAACCAGTTACCGTAAGCAACTATTGACACATCCTTATAATACAAACTACAATAAATATGGGCGCCGATTACTTTAAGAGGAAGATGCAATGTATTTTTTCCCACGCTTTACTATTAATTTAGCTATACGCATATGTACAATTCTAGTTACGCTAGTAAGGTATGTATGAGCAAGATTGGATTTAAAGAAAGTGAACCCGCATTTTCTCACGTTCCTTGCATCCTCACCTCGCATTTGATTTCAACTTTAACCCGAAAATGTTATGTTTATGTTTAGTGGGAATAATGCTGTGATTTCTGGAACTTGACAAATTCATAGTTCTAAAATAAATATTGTTGGAAATCTTACATGATATTTTCATAGTTTTCAACCATTTTAGCGTTTTTATTTACGTTATTATTTTCTGCCAGAGCCCTAAAATTTCAAAGTCCGTGAAACATTTTTATGTGTAACGATACAAATGTTGTTGAAGCCGCATTCTTTTTTAAATTATGAATTGTTTCTTTAAGAAAGAAGAGGTTTTCTACCCATAAAAAGCTAAAAATAATTCAAACCTGTTAAACGCAGCCTTAAACTTAGAACTGGGGCTATTTGAGACGGAACTATAATGAAACCGAGTTAATTTGAACATTATTTGAGGTATTTACAATGCCCGAACCGACTTATCACAAACTATCTTAATTATATAACAGACACAACAGTCAGCCCTCGGTCATTGATTTATCACTGTGAAAGAGGAAGCTGACATTTCACCAATGTCACATTTTTTGGCCATTACGGGAATTGAGCCCGAGACCCAATAGCTCAGTAAACAGACACGCTACCTATTGAGCTAAGGTGTAAGACATTAATAAAAATAACTCACGATGTAATGTTGTGATTTTGCGCTCCAAGTCTTCGTATCATTCGGGTAGTTCGTACACAGTATGTGCAATAATGAGCTAGGGATGAGGAAGGCAGAATTTAGAACAAATGTACCCGAAATTCAGTAGAGTAAAAGTGTGAAACTGTTTAGAAACCATATTCAACATAATTAAACTTCCTGTGGACGAGTTATACCTAACGACCGTGATAAGCAACGGGACAAACGCCTCCCAGTAACAGGTTAGAGCGCTTGAATTTTTATTATTAAAGAGGTAAATGTACTTTTACATAATGATGGTAAATTTAGATATGGTGTCTGGATGGGAATAAGAAGAAAAAACACTATTATAAAGTAGCTGGCGTATCCCTTTTAAATTGCATTTATGTTTGAATATGTTTAAACAGGCTAGAACATATCATTATACAACGTGGGCCCTGACGACCACACCACAAACTTATCCAGCAGTTGACTCCTTGCATGATTTGAGGTAGTGATGATATGTGCGAAAAACGGCTTCTAACCTAACACATATTATTTCAGACAAGTAGGTCCTATACTTTGCAGGTCTGCAGTAAAGTTAAAAAAAACAATTGTACGACGCAATCTCACACATTTTTTCCCATTGTGTGCTAGAGCTCAGATTAAACATAAAATTGTACGGAACTCCTCACGGAATTTCTCGCTCTATTGTTTGAAAATGGAGATATTAACTCAATACTCGTAATATATGTGAAACAAAATAATATACACTAGCAAACCCAAGCATATATTGCACTATACCTATGTAAAACATTTTTTGAGTTTCGGTTCTAAATTTTATAATTTTATTTTAAAAGAACTAATGTCCTCATTTATATGTTTGGGCCGATAAAAAAAAATATTGGGTCCGCAAGGATCAACACTTGGTATTAAAATTTCAACTTCCTGTTAACATTTTCGACATTTTATTGGGTGTTGCACAGCTTCATGCCATCGCATTGCTATTAAATTCTTCTTTTATAAATGTTGACCAATAAAAAATGTAAATATTGGCTATTGAGTCTAAAATGGATATAGATCATTGTTGTACAAACATTTCTCCTAAGAGGTTTAAGGAAAAACAACACTAACTATTAGAGACTTACTTATATTTAATTACTTTATGGCATTGGAGAATTATTGGGTTAAAACTTTAGTATCTCTTTACAACTAAAGCTCACAAAATTGTATTAATATATTTGCCGATCTCTCAGAAACTGTTGGTTTTATAAAAAATATATTTCATATAAAAGTTTTTTAATTTAATAGTGCTATAATTTTGCAATGATAAGTTATTTAGTATCTCAAATAGTTGCGGAGATACGGAAATTTCAGATTCTGTAAAGTACCCTAAAAGTCATTTTAATGGGAAAATGAAAATAGCCAGTCTATTTATAATCTTAATCAACGCGTAAATACGAATTTTAATCAAAATCGTTTGAGCCGATTTTGAGGAAATTTATTGTTTCTCTTTTTGCCCTTTATTAAACTACTCTTAATTTGAAGTTTAAAAAGACACACAGACAGACGTCATTGCAAAGCACTTTTTAGGGTTCGGGGGGAGGGGGGGTCACGAGACGTCGACATCCACCAACATTTCAGGCTAGATTTTTTTTAAGGTCGCAATACTTTGCCTTTTGATTTCGAAAAGTTAAAAAATAAAAATATTTGCATATAGCTTGAACGTTATTGGTTTTATAAACTTATGCTTCAAATAAAAATATTTGTATTATAAATTGGTCTATATATTTGTAATAGTTTTGGAGATATGATAAAACATGATAATTTATTCATCAGAACAGAGCCCTTAAAGTCATTTCACCGAAATATTGAGAGTAGCCATTTTGCTTGGAATATTTATAAATTTAATTTAATCAAAAGTGTTAGAGCCGATTGTGAGAAAATCGACTTTTTTTCTTTTTGCCCTTCAGTAAACTACCCTTAATTTTAGGTTTGGATATCCAATTCCAAAAACCCCTATGAAAACCCTACATACTAAGTTTTAGCCTGATCGGTAAAATAGTTTAGGCTCTAGTTGGAGGTACAGACACACAAACAAATTTAAATTAAAAAAAAACTTTTTCGAATTCGGGGGGTCATGAAAGGTCGAGATTCATCAAAATCTCAAGTTCAATTTTTTTTTTTTTTACGATCACAATACCTCTAAGATTGCGATAAAGTAACAAAGGGGGAGGGGAGAGTTCATTAACTACAATAAAGTAAGTTTTCCTCATAAAAATAAATAACAAATTATCCTGTTAGTTAAATAAACTCTCTTTATATACATACATTTTTAATCAAATTGTTCAAATATTTTTTTAACAAATTTCAAATGTTCAAAAATAAGTCGTTTTGTAAACTACCCTCAAATTATTTATAATTTGTAAAAATAAAAGCTTAGGGCCAGTTTCATAGTCAAATTTAGTACGCCTCAAGTACGGCGTCCTACATGACGACACCTATCTAAGCTCGAATGGAATGGGCCGTTCTCGCATAGGAAACTGGGCCATTCCATTCAAGTTTAGGTAGGTTTCGTCTTGTATTTAGTGTAGCGCCGCACTTGAGGCGTACTAAAGTTGACTATGAAACTGGCCCTTAGTGTTATTTATCACGAAAAACTATTCCCAGATACCCATTTTGAGCACGCCCGTGAAACTGGCTAAATTCAAAATAAAAACTACCCGAGGTATGGTGTTAAAAAATCTAAATATAGAGTTTGAACCAAACCCGTCAAAACGTTTTGGATCTGTAGCAAGGGACCGACAGAATTATAAAGTGCACTTTTTTGGGTTCTGGTTCACATAAAACGCAAAGAATAATCATAAACGGGAGGTAGATTTTTTTCACGATTACAATACTTTCGCTTGATATGAGAAAATAAAAAGATACAGTCCAGAAAGATCACTAAGAGTTATAAAAGTTACTAGATCTACTTTCATGTATTCATACATAAAGTCATGTGATTTGTGGATATCCCTTTCCTTTTGATAGATACTACTACCTTTTATAACGACCGTTAAAATAAAGTAAAATTCTATCGGTTTTAGTCGCAAAAAAGTATTTTCTAAAAATATTTTCCTATTAAAATTTAAATGTAACCCGCACGTGATTGTACAAACTCGGCTGCTTGGTATACACTTTATTTAAATTTTATATTTCCAAGAAGGATGAATTAACGGCCGGGGGTTGAGTGTTGTGTCTGTTTTATATTTAAGTTAGTTCATAGGTTATGTGTTGATAATATATTCATTCGGTTAAGAAAGTACAAATTAAATACCTCAACAACAAATGTTTCATGCTTAGAATAGTATTAATTTTGTCCGACTCTACAGATTTTATGCCCTTACATTTTAAGCCAAGAGAAAGTTTTTTTTTTTTTTTCAAATAGCAGCTTGAGTTGTTCAATATGTGCTTTGTTGTGAGTTGAACCTAACTCAATCAGTCAGTTCAAAGTCTGTAAGAGACAAGCGTACAAACTGTTCTAAGGAAAATGCAACAACATATTGAGTAGTGGAGGCATTTAATGTCATAAAAGAATGCTTGAGTCAAATAACAGACCTGATAAAATACAGGAACCAACATGACTATTCCATACCCAGGTAAATATTACTCACCCACAAGATGCTACCTATAAATTACATGGTTTTAAATAGGCTATCTGTACTGAAACCGTTTCTAATCCAAACATAAATGTAAAGTACTGTAGGATAAACAGCTGTGTACTTTATGCAGCACCATCCACTCACTATATTTACTATTTTCTCGCTCCAAGAAGCGGGATTTTATAAACCTAAAACAACTTGTGGTAGAGATTGTTCAGTAATGTGTGGGTGATGTGAGTGGATGTTTTTTTTAAATACAACATGTGCAAAGGTACAGAAAGAGGAGCTTGAGTGGATGAATTGTGAAGGACTAAGAAAATTTTAATGGGAATGCTACAATTATTTCCCATCAACTTATTATTAAAACTATAAAGAAACTACATTTTTCTATCCATCAATTTTAAGTTTAAGTAATTAATAAATGAATGTCAAATACCAGATTAAATGGTGTACGTCGGTTAAATTCGTGTCTACTTCAAATCCATTGGTGTGTGCATACAATTAAAAAATATAAATATAGCGTGTCTTTTACTTAAGAAATTACAAGAGATTATATAGTGTTGTGGTTTTTTTGTTAAAATTGTATTGTTTATCATTAGTTTGATTATTGTATTAGATAAAATTGAATCAAACCTTATATAGTAATAGTCACTTCATAAACTTATTGTACCGCTTGAGCAGCGATTTAGTTTTCTTAAATTATATAAGATTTTCTTGATTAATAAAATTAATGTTAAGCTATCTCAGCTGCGCAACAAGTATAATAATCGCTAGAGGCAAATTGTCCTACCTGTTGTCCTGAAGGCGGTTGTCCGTGGTCTGTAGTTGTCTTAGTAGTTCCTCTCTTTCACGATCTTTCAAGTACAAGGTTTCCTGCAGCCGTTGCTTTTGACGCTTGTACTCCTTCAGCAAGTCCCCGTCAAACTCCCGCTGCTGTTGCTGAGGTGGGTGGCTCAGGCTGTCAGCCGTCAACAGCACAGAGGCACCCGCCACTAAGGGCTTATCTGACAGCGAGTCGCGCCGCGAAGACCGTGCGGTAGACGAAGTCATGGAGGGCGATTCTCGACCGCGGTGCTCGGGAGTGGACGCGGCCGACGGCGTGCCCACGCTCGCTACAGAGCCCCCCGCCTTCTTGTCCGGGCTGCGGGATCTCCCCCTGACCCGCGCGGGAGCCTGCGGCTTCGGAGTGCTTGAGGTCGAGGATTCAGATATAGAGGGCAGCTGCTGGAAGTCTGCGTATGTGCTGCTAAGGAACACGTCACCCTCGTTGTCGAATAGCCGGTCCACCGAAGTGTTCATCACTTTGTTATTCTTGTAGCCCGTCAAATGAAAGCTGGCGAAGGAGGACCGCGACATTGGACTACTCCCCGTGTTGATATCCCCTGTAGAGAGCGCCATCAACATGGGGCTGTTGCGGTGTTGTGCAGAGAGGCCTTGTCCATTGATGTGTTGCCCCGACAGACCAAAAGCCAGTCCGTCCAACGCGGGAAGGAGCGACCGCGACATGATATCCGCCGCAGATCTAGGACGTGTGAACGGCATCGCCGAGTGGGGGAATAGCTTTGGTTTGATGGGTGTCACCAGCATGTGTTCAGTCCACGACGTCTCTAGGGACGGTCGCTCTAATCTCTCGATGTCTACATTGAGTGTTCGCTGCTCAAACGGCACAGAAAACGTGTCCGAAGGTATGCTTTGAAGCCACGAGAGCAAACTCAAGTCCGAATCACTATACCCTATCGACCCGTCGAGCAAACGAGAGAACGTCATCTCTTGTTGTTGAGATTCTTTGGATCCGGTGGCTTTCGCCTGGCAATAGTTTACACACGACTCGTACAATATCCCCTTGATTAGCAAATGGATCAGGCGATCATTCTTAGCGGTGGCGGAGGGGTTTGTCGCCTGCCCGGCCGTTTTCCTGTCGCCCGATAGGAACTTCTCGACTAGAGGATACACCTCACGGAAACACTGCACCCTCGCGTTACTCGGGTTCCAGTCCTTGTATTGCAGATGGTCCGAGAGTCGCGGTAGAGTCAATAACAAACACAGGTTGGAATAGTCTTCTTTGGTCGGAGCCACACGCTCTAGTTCCTGTAACACTTTTACCACGTCCTCAACGGCACTGTCTACGTTATTGATAGGTCCAGCGGCCACAAGGGCCTCCGACTTGATGCACAACAGCTCCACGTACTTGTGCCGCAGAATGGCATAGCGGAACCGTCGCATGTCAAACGCCTCGAGTGTCTCAAGGGGCTGAATAAACTCCGCGACGTCATCCCACTGGCCGTCGAGAATGAGCTGTCGTAAGAAGAGGATGTCGTCGGAGTAGGCGCCGTTGATGACCCCGGTCTCTCGTTCGATGCTGAGTTGACTGATGTGCAGCTCACGGGTGTGCAGGAACTCGAGGGTAAGCCGTACCACGAAGCGTCAGGTGCGCTGACGGCATCACGTACCGGATACGCAACCTGAAAACATGGATTCAACTTTAATAATGGCGATAGCGGAATAATATTCGTTTTGTTATCCCGTCTTACTACCTGTTCAGGTTATATGTATACATGATAATTACACTAATAGGGTATGAATGAGGAAGGAATCATTTAGAGGTAATCTATCCACATTTGCGTGGTAGGAGAGTGATAAACCATTTAGGGAAAACCACCCTCAGTAAACCCAACCGGTATTCGAATCCCAATCTCTCCGTCGTCAGCAGGCCAGTATAACACGATAGTTACGCATTAGACAATTCAGCCACTGAAGCGGGTAGTAAAGAGTTGATGACCGTCGTAGAAAACCTATTATATTATTATTAGCACCGCGTCTTACTACCCGTTCGGGTTATACGCACTTACACTAATGTGTAATGGGAGGGTGATTGTGAGATGAAATGGAGGTCCTACAGTTTAACGTGGGATCCGAACCACGGTGGAGGCCTGGCATTCCCCACATTCACAAGATGTCTTGTCAGAGGTGAAGGAAGGGTTTGGTAATCAGATAAATCTTTGCCAGGACCGAGGATTGAACCCCGGCCGCCAGCACAGAAGTCTGACACCTTACCCCTAGACCGCCAGGTCACCGACAACCTATTATAATATGATTTAATACAGGACTGTGTTTATTTTAGTATTCCTCAAAATCAAGGCGGTTGGAGGATAATACATAAATTACAACACGTTGATTTTTATCGTTTAAACCTACTCCACTCTTAAAATATTATTATGGTATATATTATAATACCCATAGACGCAGAAAGGAAAGTGGTCCGAACCCCTTGTACATTGTTGGATCCCCCTCAACGTGTATGTGTGGCGGGGGTGGGAGATTTTTACGCATATATATATATATATATATAATACACAAATTAATTACATTCTAAGATTCACCTACAAGATTCATTCTTTAAAACCTCCTATTGTATCACTAGCTCTGTCAACATTTCAAATAAAATAGTGAGAACAAAGGAAGTTTATTGGAGCTAAACGAGCTAGTGGGGCTGAGAAAAGGAGGGAAACAATTTTATTATCCTCTGGTCACGTTTAATTCGGTATATTTAACGTCTCACATTAAGCACAATCACCTCCTTACGTCCCTCCGTATGAGCGTTATAGCTTTATACAATTTAGGGTTATGGAGGCGGAGTCGGAAGCAATCTTGGGTGGAGTCGATAGAAATGATTTCGGCCCCAAAATAAAAACTTTTATTACTATAACAATATATGGTAGCTATATCATTTTCATGTTATACTTTTTTATATTCTTTGGGAGCAATATTTGTAATTTGGATTGACAAATTAATTTAAATATACTTTCACAATGTCAAAGAAGCCTCACATGAAACCATCTGCATTGGAACATTTTATTGCCGTAAATTTGTAATAACTAATTAATAAATTTTAGCTATTTATGAAGAAGTCGGAGTCGGACAGTTGAAAAATAGAGGAGTCGAGGTTTTGGCGAACCAATTTCACAGTCATGATAAAAATCAGAGAGGCATTTTAAATCATATTTCTAGTGGACTCCCGCTAGAAAAAATGGGTTTTCTACGCCCTTGATGGTACAGTTTCTTTTAGTTTTCATGGAAGTGCAAAGGCGCTATTAGTGGCAGTGTGCTGTCTGTTGCAGCTCAAACTAATTTAAGGGACTTGGTTGAGAGGGCTGACAAGTGCAGTAATATAAAAATGACGAGAGGACAGTAATCAGCAATGTATAAAAATATCTCCAATGCACCTGGTTGGGAACTAACCCTGTTCTCCTGCGTGGCTAGGAGTGTAAAACACAGGACTGGTTTAGCTAAAGAGGTATCACTTATTTATGCTCCACCAATGTATTATAGGTTCAATTGTTTTCTATTTTGAAGTGTAAACGAGAACCAAAGTTCAAATATGACATAAATGAGTAAATTGTATTAAGTAGCTTTGGATAAAATATATTTCTTTTCACGCTCCGGTAATTCAAAATTTATTTAAAAAAATGTGATTGACACATTTTTATGTGTGTAATTTTGTTACTCTCCAATCCAATGATTGTATGTTGGTTTCATTTTAGTTCGCATGCAACATGTATAAACAATATTTGTCACCCAGCACCGTTAATCGGAATTGTTCTAGTACAACACAGCTTTTAGGAGAGCCATGACTAATATATTTTGGTGGAATATTAGTTCACTGCGTTACTGGTAATAAATCTCAGTAAAAGAAGATTAAGGTAAATAATATCAGAAGATGAAACTATTGTTTTCAAAGTATTGGTATAATTTTGTATTCTATGGCACTTTTTATGATACAAAATACCATCTCTTCGATATTTCGGGCCATCGAAAATCGTTCAAGGTTCTCGAGATAAGATGAGAACATTATGTTTTGACCCCCATACGCTTTAGGGGGTGGTTTGACGTCCATTACAAGAATAAAATGGATGGATGATGGATTTATTTTCCAGAGACTGAGGCTCTAAAACTGAAAATAGCTTCTGACATTTGCAAGTATAATCAGTCAAAACTATAGTTGAGATCATCAATTTTTGAAACTTTAAGAGACGATTTGAATTTTGTAAAATCATAGCAAGAGATTTTGTCTGCCCCTTATCTGTCTGGGATAACCGCATGTAACGGCACTAATGGTGTATGGATGAGTTAGGCATTATTTAAAGAGAATGTACCCAAATTTGCATGGATGGAGAATGAGAATTCGTTTAGGGAAAACCATCCTGAATATGTACCCGTCCAGGATTCTAACCACAGCCTCCCCAACACCAGCCCACCAGACTATCATGCTCGAATAACTAATCGCAAATTTGCATAGCAGGCCTACACCCTGATTTTGGTTGGAAGGACAGTAGAGCAAATTCAAACACATTTCTTTGCGGCCAACATTGATAAAATGTTACTTTATAGATAATGTTGATATCTATCAAAAGTGACAGCTGCACATAACACGACTTAGTGTATAGATATATTAAAATTGTTAGACTAACTTTAGTAACTAACTTCTACTGTCATTACCAAAATCATACTAAACTTTTAAATGAACAAGATGATCAGTTTTTGAAATTTTGGTCTGGAAATATTTTTGCTCGAATTGCTTTGAATGATGGGGTGGGAAAAAAACACAGGAAGCATTCAACACTCCGAGAGATAACATCTGTAGCCGGCGGCTTTGAAAAGACATCTCTGTTAACACCATGTGGGAGAAGCGACATCTTGATGGAATTAGCTTGTTACATTTAGAAATCGTGTGTAGGAAGATTTTTGCTTGTATCAAAGAATACCAAGGTCATGCAATAAAATAACTTTGATAACTCATATTTAAATATATATCTCGACCGAATATGACAGGGGCTTGAAACTCGGACATTTTAAATGTCTGAAAGAGCAACACAAAGCAATAATTTGTAAAGTCTGTGTGTGTGTGTGTGTGTGTGTATGTGTTTGTGTATGTGTGTATGTGTGTATGTATGTATGTATGTATGTATGTATGTATGTATGTATATGTTATTATTATTAGCACCGCGTCTTACTACCCGTTCGGGTTATACGCACTTACGCTAATGTGTAATGGTAGGGTGATTGTGAGATGAAATGAAAGACCTACAGTTTAACGTGGAATCCGAACCACGGTGGAGGCCTGGCATTCCTCACATTCACAAGATGTCTTGTCAGAGGTGAAGGAAGGGTTTGGTAATCAGATAAATCTTTGCCGGGACCGAGGATTGAACCCCGGCCGCCAGCATAGAATTCTGACACCCTACCCCTAGACCGCCAGGTCACCTATGTATATGTTAAGTATATGTTTATGTGTATATGTATCTACAGTCAACTCTCGATTCTACGACCTTTCACGGTTCCCTGGAAAAGGGTCGTTATTTCGAAGGGGTCGTTATTGGAATTTTAACAGATTTTGTTCCATCCCTGACCTTCATACGAAAAAATTGCATTTTTTAGACAATACGTGAAAAAGTAAATAAAATAAAACCTACCTATTACTCGAAGAAGGTACTCCTTTCATCCATTTCGTCAAAATTATAAGTTCGTATCAAATAAAAAAAAAATAGCGTAGGTCATCAAAAATCGTTCACAAAATCCAACCAAAAACGTAACCAAATCAAAATAACAATGTTAAACAATAGCATGGATCGTCAAAAATTGTTCACAAAATTGTTCATAAAATCAAACCAAAATATTAACCAAATCGAGAATCGAAATAACAATGGCAAAAGCCTGGCGCGTGATGTAGCGGCAGTCGCGCGCGGGGAAACATTGTCTTGCTTGTGGGAGGGGGTGGACAGAGTCAAATGATATTGTCTGGCATTGATGAGGTGGTGTCTTTTTATATACCTGACCCACCCTAGTTACTTAGTAATACAGAGCTCACAAAGATAACTGCAACGCAGCGACTTAAATAAATGCAACAAACACATTTTACAGCCGATTTCCTTTAACTTTTCAACCTTTTTTCCCACCTTTTTCACGGTTTCCCAAAAAAGGGTCGTTACTTCGAGAGGGACGCTATTCCCGGGGTCGTAGAATCGAGAGCTGACTGTATATGTATATGTGTATATATGTGTGTATATGTGTGTATTGTCTGTATGTTTGTGTGTATGTGTGTATTTATGTATATGTGTGTATTGTGTGTATCTGTGTATGTTTTTATATGTGTACGTGAGTTTGTCTGGGTTTCAGAAGATCCTAGACTTGTCTAAAATTAGTTGGAACGTATTGGAACCCATCTTTCAGAGAGTTGTTTACTTGGCTAATGAGCCTAGAGAGAGTGAAGAATGGGAGCCAACATCCCCCGGGATTTACGGGACCACTCTCGCAAGATTACAGGAGAAGGGGAGGGGGTATACTGCGAGACTACGCGAGCAACAATAGCATGAGTTTTATTTTATTATCTACAAAAGGTTAATAAATAACTTTAATAAGATTCTAGCTTTGATGTAATGGTTCTCCTGAATGACTTGGGTGGTCAGGATTCAATTTCAAACGAGATGCAAGAAAAAATAAATTTTTTTTCCAGTAATTGTTTCCTAGTCATTCCCCATATTTGTGCATTTAATTTCAAATTATCTCTCTTCACTTTGTTTTTTCTCGGGCTAGACAGATCAAGCCAACTTTAGGGTATCAATATGATGATAATAAAACGATAATATCAAATATTTGTAAGAAATAGGTTTATTTTAGTAATTAAAACTAAAGTGAATATGTTTTATACACTAAACTATGAAACTACAGTCTCATTTTCATAGGAAGAACACCATCCAAAACCTAGAAAAGGTACTAGCTCTAGATGTACTTTCAAGTATTCATACGTCAGGTCATGTGATCAGTAGCTGTCACTGTTAGATATTGATACTTACATAATGACACAGAAACATTTATTTTTTGCACCCCATTTTACTACTTATTCGGGTTATACGCATATGTACTAATTACGATAATGGGCTAGTATTGATGAGGAAGGTTGAATTTAGATGAAATAGACCACTATTTGAGTGGAGAGAGTGGGAAATCATTTAAGAATAAACACCCTTACTACACACCACAGGGATCGAACCACGATTCCTCCATAATCGGCAGTTTAGTCGTATATTGCGCAAGTAGCGCCCTGGATTATGAGGGCACCGAAGCGGGGCACAAAAAATATAGCTCTAGAAAAATATTTTGAGTGATGAATGAGATTTTTTTTTAAATATATTTTATCAAATTTTCTTCCTGTGAAAATTAGAATGTACCCTTCGTTTACCATGATAGGTAGCAAGCTTACCTTTTATAGTTCCACTATGGCGCAGCTTATAAGACTTGGCGTTAATGTAATCCTTCAAGATAGCCCTGTAACCTTTCAGGGTAAACGGAGTGTACATGTGAAATTAAAAGAGGCTTTCAATAAAGAAAATTTAAACCAATTTAAGCAATTAAAATCTTTAATTAGAATTAAATGTCAAATTAACTCTTACATTAAATCAGAGAGAAAGCCTAAAGCGGGGAAAATAGCATAAGGAGGGTATTGAGGGGACAAAAGAAAAAGAAAGCATTTTCTGCAGTTTTAATGGCAAAACTTTTTTTTTGTCAAAATAAACCAAATATTGCTTCAGCAGAAACATAGAGCTTTATTTTCTTCACATGAAGACCTCAACGGCTGTTGTTCAATATCTATCAAGGATGTCCTGGAATTTCAAGAAAACTGTTTCTCTACATTTTAACAGGGTTTCTAGACAATACCATTGTTGATATCACTATGTGAAGAAAACTAAACTAAGTTTGTAAAGTGTAGAAGTGCGATTTTCTGCGTTCCTTAATTGGCAACAGCGATTAAGATAAGCTCAATAGTTTGTTCATTTAAAAATAGATATTTAATTTTGTTGTATTTTTTTTTAAATAAGGTAAAATGGTTTTACTGGTCTCGATCATATGTTGTTTATAATTGGAACCGAGAAACCTCCCAACGATGCGATGCCTTGTTCCAACTGTATTACCTACCTTCGTTTGGTGCTATCCGTGAAGTGAGATCAGCTCTAAAAGTTATTTTCTAAATCATACGATAAAACAAGCTTGGTAGTTAAAAAAATAAGACTTTTTAAAGTTGTCGATCCCATCTTTTGACACAATTTTGCTATTTAAAAATATCACTAATCAAACTACAAAGTTATATAAATTAACTCCCTCCTCTTCAGGTCTCATTATTTAACTACCCAAATTTTAAAACGCTTTTTTTTTTAACTTGATCAAATTGGTTTAGATAATAATGAAGAATAGTGTCATTGGTAAAAAAAAAAAATCAGGTTTCCAGCTGACGACGTGAGTTGACTGGGTCTTCCCGATTAACCGCGCTGATCAGATTAATATGGCGGAGGTCAAAGGTTAACAGGTAGTAAGATGAAGGTTGCCCGGGTCTGGACTGGAGGAAACAGGTGCTTGCCGACCTTGACTTAGAGAACAAACTTGCAGCCTTACCGAAAGCTCGTTTGGCCACTTCTGGCCAGAAGTGACTGACTGCACAGCACCACGCAAATTATTGTTTTAGAATATAACCTACTTCAAGTTTGATAAACTGAAATGCTATAGGGGAGTTGTTTCTTCCTGTGCACTAAGTCACGGTTGCCAATATTTTCTTACTGCCAGATTCCCCGTGTTTCCTAAATTTTCCGGAAGTAATTTCTATTTTCCAGACGGCTTTGATAGAAGACAAGAGTAATAAAATTTCATTTTTCGTCGAACTAACTGATTAAGTGTAAAGTCACGTAACTTATGTTTAAAACAGGATTATTTAAAATTGACGGGGAAACGCATCTTCTGTCACCTCACAGCCCTTGTTTAAGGGTTAATAAGACTTGTTGGAATAAACATGCTTAATTCTCCGGTTCCCTTTCTCATCCATCTAAAAACTTACAATTTTAAGGCTTCAGATTTTTTTATCACTGCGTCATACTACTTGTTTAGGTTATACGCCTATAAGATTACTCTAATGAGGTACTGTTGATGAAGAAGGAAGTATTTTAGAGGTAATCTACCCACATTCGCATGGAAGGAGAGTGAGAAAACAATTTAGGAAAAACCACCCTTAGGTCACAAACTCCAATTTCCCCGTCATCAGTATGCCAGTCTGACACAAGAGTGAAGCCAAAGACCAATCGGCCAATTAAATATTCCCAATTCAAATAATCCAGTATTTTTACTTGATTTAAACAAATTTCTTGTTTTTTTTTACCGTTTCCCCCCGTGCGTGGCAACCCTGCGAGTATTACTAACCGTTCGGGCTGTTCACATTAATAAACTATTGAGATATGGGTGACGAAGGTAAATTTGAGAGCAAATATACTCTTATTTTGAAAACCAACCTCGGTGCATCCGGCCATAGCTCGAACCTCAACTACAAAACTTTTTAAAAAACGAGACTGACGTTTTTTCCTGCATGATCAACGGTGTGGGTATGTTAGTTTCTTAGTTGGGAGGTAATTTTTAGGACCTTTATACTACTTCAAAGAATAATGGGGGAAAGGCTGAAATTTATATATTAAAATAAATCGCTTGCCACTGCTGTTCAAGTGGGAATACACACTAAAAATACTGTAAGAGTACTATGCCACATTACTGTGGGTGTATTTTATCTGAGCAGACAGGCGTAAAGTGCATTTCTAGAGTCACTAGACGAGAGAAGAGATTGATGATGGACTAAAAGTACACAACTTGAAACCAGTTCTTTATAACTCCGAGTGCTCCTTTCCTGCCTCGGAGCAGCAACTTCAACACTAACGAAGAAACCACGTCAAGAGTACAATACAATTTTCATAAAAAGGGCCTCTTAAAAAATTCAAGTCTTTTTGCGGCCAAGATTGATAACATTTCTCTATGGTGTGTGTGTTATTTTATAGATATTTATAATATCTATCAAAAGTAACAGCTGCAGATCACATGATTTGATGTATAAATATATAAAAGTCCATCTAGTAACTTTTATCTGTCAGTTAAAGTTCTCCATATGGAAATTGGACTATAGTTAGTGCTCCACCACTTGTGACAAGTTCGTTGTCTCGAGTGTCAGAACAGACCAAGTTACACTAGAGATTGAATTAAAATTATAATAATAATAGTGTCAGCGTATAACCCGAACTGGTGGTAAGAAGCGGTGCTAAATAAATAAAATTTTAAAAATACTGATGTCCGTTTGTTGTTTTGTGCTCGGCGTCTAACTACTTGTGTGAGCTATCCACATTATTTACAGAAATAGGGTTAGGCTCAAAAAGACAATAAAGTAAATGTACCCTCATTTGCGTGGAGGGAAAGTGTAAAATCATTAATAAAGAAAACAACCTCGGTACATAACACCAATAATTTTATCCCTGTCCAGCAAACCAGACCAGAGGAGACTGACACCTGTGTCCACGTATCCACCTATCATGAGTAGACTGGGAAACCAGAATATATACTTGTAAATAGGGGTGGACTGGGACACTGGGAAATATCCTTGTAGACAGGGATGAACTGGGACACTAGGATATATCTTTGTAGACAGGGGAGGATTGGGACACTAGGATATATCTTTGTAGACAGGGGTGGACCGGGACACCGGGAGATATCCTTGTAGACAGGGTAAACTGGAACACAGGGAGATATCCTTGTAGACAGGGGTGGACTGGGACACTGGGAGCTATCCTTGTAGACAGGGGTGGACCGGGACACCGGGAGATATC
>CABEEJ010001454.1:6488-41060 GCA_901482245.1 Timema douglasi
TTTGTTTGGAATTAATATTTGCTAATGAATTTGGTCAACCCCCCCCCCCCCTCCTCCTCTGCATAAAACCAACTAGTTGATGGTTTTAAAAGTGTGTAACTCGCTTTAGTGGCTGCGTGGTCTAACGGGCCACTCTCACAATATACGAAGACGGGGAGAAAGAGGTTAGAATCTTGGTCGGGTGTACTGAGTTTTTTCCTAAATTGATTTCCACGCAAATTTGGGTACACTTCCTATAAATAAAACTTTCCTAATCCCAAAAACCATTAGCTTAATTAGTACATAAGTGTATAACACGAACGAGTAGTAAGACGCGGTATTAAAAAAAATTATAAGAAAATAGTATCAATGTGCTACATCCACCACCTAACCCCTTCATCTACTTACAGGTCACCACTGCGAAAAAAATTTCCAACCCACTTCGGTGGTTGCATGGTCAAAGGCGCTACTATAATAGTAGACTAGACTGCTGATGATGGGGAGATCGAGGTTCAAATCTCGGTCGGTTGTACTGGGGGGGGGGTTCCACTTAATGGATTTCCACTCTCTCTCTCCACGCAAATGTGGGTACATTTATTATAAATATAGCATTCCTAATACCTAAAACCACTAGTGTAATTAGCACACTAAGCGTAGAGCACAAACGGGTAGTAAGATGATGTGCTAAAATAAATAAGAGATTCTACTTACTTATGAACCCACATTAACTCGCGTTGGTTAAAGACAACTGATGTAGAGCTGGTTTTTTTTACCATTTGTATATGAACTTGACTGTACTTATTGGAACTCGCACAATCTATTGCTGCTGTGTGAATGTGTGCGGTCAACCATCATTAGATGTTCCACCTCACTTGATCCGCTTCTCTGATTGGTTGCTAATACTCATGCAGTAGATATATAAAACATGGTGTGCCTCAATACATACAAGCCCTGACAGGAGGATTGGTTGAGCGGTCAGCACGTCTGGCTTAGAGATATGACGGCAAGTTGAGCTGGCCGTAACTATTTTAAAATTTGTAGTTCCTTAAAATTTCGCCTCCTCAATCTGTGAGCGTTAGTTAGGATATATATTTTCTTCAGTTTTCTTAAAAGAATAATTAATTGATGCCCAAATTCTTACATAGCTATTTCTCAAATCTAATTTGAATCTTTGAATACAAATAATTTAGTTTAGTAATTTTAAGCTCGTTTCGGTGGACGCATGGTCTAAAGCATCACTCTCGCAATAGACTAGATTGCAGATGACAGTGAGATCGGGGTTTGAATTCCTGTTGGGTGTACTGATGATAGTTTACCACTCTCACTCCACGAAAATGTGGGTACACTGCCTCTAAATTCAGCCTTACTCATCGCTAACTCACTAGCGTAATTAGTACATATACAGGTAATAAAACGTTGTGATAAGGAAAAAATAAAAAAAATTAGTAACTACCTATAGTTTCAAAACCTGACCCAATTGACTGCTTTTTCACCCCTTCTGTTCTTACTCCCCGATGATTCTGACAATGACTTTTCAGTGACGATGTATATATTGTTAAAAATAAATGGTACTGAACTACGCACATACTTTCTAGCTCTATTGTTTAAAAAAATTGAGATATTTACTCAAAATTTATAATATAATATAAGATACATTAGCGAACTGTAAAAAAACCTGCGCTATACATTCGTAAAACATTTTTTGACTCTTGGTTTAAAATTTCATAATTTTATTTTTAAAGGATTAACGTCTTCATTTGTATATTTAGACCAATAAAAAAATATCAATATTGGGTCCCCAAGGGTCAACACTTCGTACTAAAAATTTGACTTCCGGTTAAAATTTTCATCATTTTACTAGGGGATATCTTATGGTTATTGCATTGCGATCAAATTGATCTTTTATAAATTTTGACCAATTAAATAGGTAATTATTGATTATTGAGTCTAAAATGAGAGCGATATAATCGTCATAGCCGATTTTGAGAAAATTGATTTTTTTCTCTTTTCACTCTTTACTGCTATTAATTTTAGGGTTAGACAGACGGCGTTGCAAAAAACAGTTTGTTTGGGGGGTCATGAAACGTCGACATCAATCAACATCTCGGGATAGATGTTTTTTTGACGGTCGTAATACTTTACTAAAGTGTTGGCAAAGTTAAAAGAAATATATATTTGTGTATAGCTTGAAAACTTTTGATTTCATAAAAATATATTTCAAGTAAAATATGTTAATTGTAAATAGATCCACATGTTTACAATGCTAAGTAATTTCATATATCAAAGACTTACAGAGATAAAATTAAACATTATAATTTACTCATCAGACCAGAACCCTTAAAATCATTTTGACGAAAAGTTGAGAATAGCCATTTGGTTTGTAATTTTGATCAAAGCTTAGAAATGAAATCTAATCAAAATCGTTAAAGCCGATTTTGATAAAAAATCTATTTTTTTATTTCCGCCCTTAAGCAAACTACCCTAAATTCTAGGGTTGGATATCCAATTCCAAAAATTCCTAGGGGTAAACCTAAGTAAACCCCAGATACCAGGTTTTATCCTGACCGGTAAAATAGTTTAGGCTCTATTTGGAGGTACAGACAGACAGACAGATAGACAAACAGACGNCATGAAACGTCGAGATTCATCAAAATCTCGACTCAAGAATTTTTTGACGATCACAATTCTTTCTCTTCCTGTAAGATAGAGAGAGAATAGAAATAGAAAGATCTGTTTTCAACCTTTTTTGGTACACGTATCCTTCCCCTATCTTCCACACACCATTCTTGGCTTAAAACACATAGGCCTTTTCCGGGTAAAGTTTTTTTAATTTTTTTATGGGTGCGTGTGGCTTGCCCACACACGCGCACAAACGCCCCCCTATCTTTCATCGTTTTAAGTGTGTTTTTGTAGAACTTGTGTATACGGATGTCACCCATTTGTTAGACCTCTCTTGGTGAAGGGTCCCTAGGGGTATTCTCCGAAGGTATTTTGAGGAAGTCTGGTCTATATTAAACTTCTCGACAGCTACAAGTGAGATGACGTTTCAGTGTGATTTAAAGAACAAAACATTTAGTCCTAAGAGTCGAAGTGACCGACTTAATTAAAAGATCTCGTTGCTGTCCAAACATTTGAGCAATAACTCCTCCGCCACCAGTGGTCCATAAAACGAAGAGTAGCGAGGATTTGTGGTACGTAATCAACCAGTCCTTAAACACAGTCTAACCTCAAGGATATTATTTATTATTCCCATTACTTGCGTACATAATCTATTACACTAGAACGTCAAAAGTTCGTTGTTGCACTTACAAAAACACGCCCTTTTATTTTAATATTGAGCTAATATTATCCAATCTACCTTATTTCAACCGAAACCAGTCTTTAGAGAGTTCTATCCAGTCCACCTCATTACACCCTACCCTTATCTTGTGTAATTCTACTAAGTCCAACTTATTAAATTCGATCCCTATCTTGGGCTATTTCTATTCAGTTCAGCTTATTAAACTCTATTCCTATTTTGTGCTATTTATATTCAATCTACAAAAAGTTGACCTCTGTGCTCACCTCAGGAGTCGATGCACCTGAGTTCAAACCCAACAGGGATCAACAAATATTTCTTGAGCAATAAAAATATGTAGCACAACTTCCCACCGAAGTGAAGAAAAACCGTCAGTTCCATGTATATTGTGGGATGTAAATGAACCCTGGTAGGTTTGTGAAAAAAGCTTTTCCGGCAAAATTGATAAGCCCTTTTGCTATCACTGATAGAAATTCTCGTGAGCTGATATAATCAGTCAGTTCAGAAAGTGTATTCTAAATACATCTAATTAATAAAATTATATACACACAAATGGTTATTGAGTGGCACAAACATTCTATTTTTTAATGTTGGTTTTTTATAGATACAACTCCAATTTTTGTATCCAGATCGGTGATCATACGGATTGGGATGTCAATCTCAGAGGGGTCTTTTTTTTTAGCGCCACGTTTACCACCCATTTGGGTGTTAAGGATATGCACTAACTAATGTGTAGGGAATAAGGAAAGTTTAATTTACAGGGAGTGTACCCGCATTTAAGTGGAGGGAGATTGGAAAGCTGTTTAGGAAAAATTACCCCTGGTACACTCTACCAGGATTCAAACCCGCTCTTCCTGACACATCTTAGACCATTCGACCACCGAAGCGCATCCATAGGGGTTTCTCAAATCCGTTTACATTTACACTAAATATTAACACCCTCGTACCTCTTAATCCAGTTAAAATATACGTATAGCTTGGATTGGTGTTAGGATGTAGTTCACGAAATAATGTATATAAAATTTATAATATATATATGTATAAAGGGAAGTCCAAAGACCACATTCTCAGTTTGAAGTTCATTCAAGTTTTATAGAATAATATTAAATAGTTTCAGTATTTAATCGAATTTCGAATATTTAAAAAATATATAATTTTTGGAAAAACTATTGTATATTACATAATCACATAGCTTCAGGTATTAAATATAATATAAAAATTGGTTTATTGTAAACATTATAAATACATTTAATTCCAAGCTGATAAATTAAGTATTTACCAACACATGTAATTTAATTAATGTTTTTTTTGCCATCTGTCTGTATTTGACCAAAGCCGATACAATTTTACCGATCAGTTTTAAACTTTGTGAACTTGTGAATTTATAAGATTCACTCGAGTGTTTTTTTGGATTATTATTATTATTATTATTATTATTATTATTATTAGCACCGCGTCTTACTACCCGTTCGCGTTATACGCACTTACGCTAAAGTGTAATGGTAGGGTGATTGTGAGAGGAAATGAAGGACCTACAGTTTAACGTGGAATCCGAACCAAGGTGGAGGCCTGGCATTCCCCACATTCACAAGATGTCTTGTCAGAGAGATGTCTTGTCAGAGGTGAAGGAAGGGTTTGGTAATCAGATAAATCTATGCCGGGACCGAGGATTGAATCCCGGCCGCCAGCATAGTTTTTTTGGAATTAGATATCTAACACTACGTATAAGGGTAGTTTATTGAAGGGCAAAACTAGATAACATCGATTTTCTTGAAATCCGCTCAAACGATTTGGATTAAAACTCATATCTAAGCATTGTTACAGTTACTTTAAAAAATGAAATTTCTCGTTCGGCCATGAAAATTACCTTAAGGGTACTTTAGAGGAGCGGAAATTTCCAATTTCTATTATTTGTTCGCAACGATTTGAGCAATGAAATTTCTTATCATTGTAAAGTTGTATTACAAATAAATATAAAATATTTGTAATTGGAATATACTTTTTATCAAACCAAGAGGTTTTGAGCTATAAGAAATATATATATTATGGAACATTTATAAAGTATGATAATGATTACTATGCGCATTGTTGGACAGAATTTTCTCTTTTCTTAATGTTTCTGGTGACCTGGCGGTCTAGGGGTAAGGTGTCGGACTTATGTGCTGGGGTCCAGGGTTCAATCCTCGGTCCCGGCACATATTTATCTGATTACCAAACCCTTCCTTAACCTCTGACAAGACATCTTGTGAATGTGGGGATTTCCAGGCCTCCACCGTGGTTCGGATTACACTTTAAGCTGTAGGTCCTCCATTTCATCTCACAATCACCCTACCATTACACATTAGTGTAAGTGTGTATAACCTGAACGGGTAGTAGGACGCGGTACTACTACTACTACTACTACTACTACTACTACTACTAATAATAATAATAATAATATTTCTGTAACATTACATGCTATTTCATCCATGATCTTTGGTGGAGTGTTTCTCTAACAATGTATTTTACTTTTTCACAAATTGTACGAGCTTTTACTAAATTTCTTTATTTTAAAACAAACATTTTTGTAGTGCATCGTCCATTTTTTTTCCTCCCACGTGAACATTCTTTTGTAATGTATACCTAGGTTGTTCTAAAAGGTAACCAGCTCACCTAGATTATGCCAATATGGCTCATCTTATAATATTTTAGATCCATTTTGGAATTTATCAAGGTAATTTTGAATATTAAATTGATTTTATAGTGCGTAACAGCACAAAATTACAAAAATCGAATACAATTAAGTAATCTATCTTTATATAAATTTTTATTGGTGAATCTTTGTAATTGTCGAATTCAGAATTTTATTTAAGAATCGAAGTGTACGTTATCAATTATTCTAAGTCAAGTCGAAGTTTTCAAAACTTCGCACACTTATTGAAATAGTATCTTTTAAAAATATTTTAAGCTATTTCAAAACAAGTTCATTTTGTTAATATTTTACAATAAGGTCGCCCAGTGGTTACATAATTTTATAATAATGTAAATTAATAGAAATAAAGAAAAATACACTAATAAGTGTAAATTAAATTAATAAAGCCCACCTAAGTAAAGGGAAAGATGTGGGAAGAAGCCAATGCACAAAGGTGACATCTTCTTTCTTTCTTATATCCTCTATACACAAATTTAAACGAAAATTTTAACACAAATTGAGGGATATTTCGACATTGTGACCTTTATCAAATAAAAAGAGAAGAGGTAATACACTTCATACAAACACTGAATTACTCCATTTGAAACGTCATAATTGATTAAAACTATGGTAATAAATACTCTTGGTATGAATAAAGTAGGCGTTGCTTTTCATTAATAATTACGTTCAACACTTATTCATTGAGAATGGCTACACAAATGTACGATGCGAACAGATTTTTGGTTAGTCGCAAAATGTTTTTTAAATGTGAACATTTTATAGTTATTTAATAGTTAATCATAAAAAATGGGAAAGTGAAAAAACGGTAAAAAAAAATAAAAATAGAATCCCCACCTTCAACCCCTACACCCCCATGGCCAATAAAATTAGTTGGATCGTGAAATTTTGTCATTCAAAAATAGGGCTGCTGTTATAAAATGTCTGAGACGCGCTGATATATCTATTCAAAGATAGGGCGTTAGAGAGATAGCTTAGTGTATTGGGGCCTACGTAAGTGTATCGATTATGGAAAAACCACGTCTTACTAACCGTCCAGGCAATCCACATAAAGTCCATATACTACTACTATTATTATTAGCACCGCGTCTTACTACCCATTCGGGCTATACGCACTTACACAAATGTGTAATGGTAGGGTGATTGTGAGATGAAATGGAGGACCTACAGTTTAACGTGGAATCCGAACCACGGTGGAGTCAAGTCCATCAACTGTGAAAGGTGGTAAAAGACAGAGAGAAGAAAATTTGTATTTCAAATATAACATTTCGTTGTATAATGTTACAATTGGACCACGCCCCATACTGACGTAAATGGATGTAGCGCATCAAATCATACTATCCGCTCCAATAAATTCAATTAAATTTAGGATCCCTACAATAGTATTTTTCGCTGTTGTAGTTCTTGTAGGCTAAGAAGACATAATATAACAATGCTGGACAATATGTTTCACGACTCAATCCAAATCAATGTAATAATCTGTTCAAGTACTTACAATATGAATCTGCTTTCAATAGAATCCGGCTAGGCTGAACTACACACGGGAATCCAAGATCGGCGACTGGGGAAAGAGAGGTCCGGTGTATCAACAACTCGTCCCGACACTCAAAATGGACTAGCAAGTAATGAGGCATGAACTACCAACGCCTGCTAGAGGATACTTACGTAGCTGACCTCTGACGGATGGAATAAGAACCTCCTTCAAAACATCGGGTGATTGGAAATGTTGCTGAGTTTCCGATGGAGCAACAACTATCAACAAAGATCTACGTGACTATTTGCAGGCATCGTGACGTCACCTTGCGTGTGTTTGTGTATTCCCACCTCCCCTCCATAACAACGAAATCCCTATATAATGGCTGTGCAAGCGTGCAATAATTGACTATCTTACGATCAACCATCGACGTTAGACCATTGGCATGGACCTGGACAATGGCAGGATAAAACTTGTAAACTGTATCATATCGTCACTTTGACGGTTGGAGTAATGGACTCTAATTTATTTTCGACTCTAAAATCTTGTATATAATTATTTAAAATAATCAGTTTAAAATATCAGACTATTATCATGATCGTCTATTTTTCTAAATACTTTACTTTTATGTGTCGCCTTTTGGGCGCTTGAACATTTGCTTATATATTAGTTCTCATACATATACTTTGTTTATTTCTGAGTTTCACAAGTTAATATTAAATTGTTAGGAATAGTAGATTTTTTGTAACACTGTTTCCGATCTGCGAAGTAACTATTATAAATTTAGTTTATAGTTTGGATTAACGTAACGTAATGTAACATTTATTTTTGGATATTGAATTAGAATGACTTTAATCTTTTACTCTTTTAATATTTCTATTCTTATTTTAACGTAAAATCCTTTTTGAACAGTTAAAGTCTTGTTTATGGGTGGAACTGTTGATTCCATATTCTAGTCAGATCAGATAGTCCCGGGGGAGTTTGGCTTAGGTCTGTAAGCCAAACTCTCACGTATTGTATATTTTGCAGTATGGTCGTCAAGTTTGATTTTAATTTAAATTAGTATATCGTACTCTGGGAAGTACGAATTTTTCGGAACCATTTTAAGGTGCCCTTTAGGCCCTTGTAAATTCGTATCACATTTATAACTTGTACATAATGGTATTGTCTCTTATAGACTGAACCATCGGTTTGATGATGGATTTCATGTGTCCTTTTTGGTGTATACACTTGCGCAACTTTAATTATGTAAAGTTGTTTACTTAGAGTATAATTTCCAACTAAACTCATTATGATATAATGAGACCATATACTGTCTGTCTTTCAATTGAATAAATTGCTCATTGTTGAATTTACATATTTTTATAATATCCATTTATCTTGTATGTTAAGTTCATCCTCTCCCTTTTATTACTTTCACTGGTCGGGTAGTATGAGGATACATAGAGGGTGTTACACAAACATTGGTTGAAAGTCACTAATGTGGAAATAATAATTCTTTTCTTAGTAATACAATGTTATCAGAGTATTAATAAATGCTTCTTATAAATTGTTCACTAAGAATTAGTGTATAATTGGCGTTTCCATAAATTATTTAAATAAAAAACTTATTAATATATTTTTTTTCGCTGATGGGGAAATGAGAAATTAGGGTGCATAAAATTATATATTTTTTTAGCACACCGTCCTACTACCCATTAGGGCTATACGCTTATGTTCTAACTACGCTACTGGTTTTATAGATTAGGAAGGTGATATATACATGAAGTGAACCCGCACTTGCGTGGAGGGAGAGTAGAAACTCATTTTGGAAAAACGACCCTCAGCGCACCCGACCAAGATTCGAACATCCATTTCTTCGTCATCGGCAGTCTTTGTCTATTGCAAGGGTTGCATAATATACCATTTGGCAAATGAACAGGGTATTAATAAATTAATATGCATAATATCCTCATTGGTATCATTTTAAATTTGGCAATAAAAATAAATGTTTTTTTACAACTTAAAGAAAGGACCATACAAAATATTAGTTCCAAAATAAAACGTTTTTATTTAGTAAATAAATGCGCATTAACGGATTGTATGACGTCACGAACGTACTTTATTTCTTCTGGTGTATTATTATTATTATTTTAAATATGTTGGCAGGTTCACCATTTTAAATAATGAACAGAAGGTGACCTTTTTAAAATATATCGTTCATGTCACTTCCACAAAAATCAAACATTCAAACAGTAATTTTCATAAGTTCGTATTACAATAATAATTATAAAAACACTCAAAAGAAAGAAAAGAATAAAAACAAATTGTATTTTATGAAAGTTTTGACAGGCAAAAGTGACAGCAACTCATAACTATGGTCTTGTGGAACATATGGTTTGGTGAATAGACATGATAGCAGATCTCGTAACTTTTGCTGGTTTTCAGTTACCGACACTTATACGTCTCACTATCTGTCCGGGATATCCCAATATTTACACTAATGGTGTAGAGATGAAGAAGGTAGAATAGTACTGTGTTTCACGTCTTACTACCCGTCCGGGCTATCCACATATTTACACTAATGGGGTAGAGATGAGGAAGGTAGAATAGTACCGTGCTCCACGTCTTACTACCCGTCCAGGATATCCACATATTTACACTAATGGGGTAGAGATGAGGAAGGTAGAATAGTACCGTGCTCCACGTCTTACTACCCGTCCAGGATATCCACATATTTCACTAATGTGGTAGTGATGAGGAAGGTAGAATAGTACCGTGCTCCATGTCTTACTACCTGTCCGAGATATCCACATATTTACACTAATGTGGTAGAGAGATGAGGAAGGTAGATTTGAGAGTGGATGGACCAGCACTTATATGGAGGGAGGTGTAAGTCAATTAAGGAAAAACAGCCTCAATACATCATGGATTCACACCGGCGGCAAACCAGACTACATGTTCTTTACGCAGAGATCATTTGTTGCTTTAAAAAGTAGTTGTACCTATAAAGTTTGATAATAAATTATTATATTACGATTTGATGTACTAAATTTCAATTAGATTTTTAATTTGTAATTATTCAGAAACCTTTGGCCTGCTAGTATAATTTAAGGTCCTGAAAAACTGTGTGATAAAGAGGACAGTAAAAATTATTATTAAGTTATTGTTCCACAACAATTTCGGGATTAAATAACAGTAATTAACCGCAAAGGAATAATTTTTAAACTCTTGTAGCTCATAAATAATGGGTGTGTTTGAGTCCAACTTACATTAATTTCTGGATATTTCCTCAAATATCGCTGGTATCTTCTTAATAGGAGAATTGCAAAGGCCTTAAAAATATTCGGTTTGTTATACTTCACTTACATATTGTCTAACTCGCTGCGTTAACTCCAAATTCGTTCAATTTTGGTGAACGAGATTCTATCATCCACCCATATAAAGCATTCCCACTTGCTGACAATGTTACTTTATAATAAGGAATAGGGCTAAATTCTAGTGTTTTATGCCTTGTCACGACAGTTTTTTTTATATAGAGAAGGGGACTTGCACAAAAATGACTGCACACTCCCACTTCAAAGTAGAAAATAATTGAAGTGGCAAAAACAAAAGCCAGGAGGGGGTTAAAAAAAAGTTTGAAAGTCTATTAAAGTGTGGTAAGAACGGGGTTTGTTAGGCCGGTAGCTACCCCCATTTTCAACCTCCCCGCCCCCAACCATCTCACCCACCCTTCCTCCGTACCGAACGCCCGCATATTAATATATGGAAATACATGCAAATTTGGCAACGTGCAGAATAACAAAAGCTCAGATCCTCCCATCTCTACAAACTCTCCTATTCTGTCACCCTTCCCCCCCTTCCCCTCCCCTTCGTCTTTCTGTAATATATTTTCTCTTTTTCCTTCCCTCCCTCATCCCCCGTGGGAAGGTTTGCTTCCTGAGTCAAGTTTTATAACGAAACAACTCCACCCGTCCCCTCACTCCCCCTGACAGCTTTGCAAATTTAACTACATCCCCAACCTACCTACAGACTTGTGTAGCTCCAATTTATATGTACACATTCTCTTTACTAGAAGTTTACAAAGTCAAGAATACGTTTAACACATTTCTAGATCTTACACTAGTCGTAATAAAAACCTTTAGCTGGATTTTATTTTATATCCAAATACATTTAGTGAGATCTATTTTTCACCAATCATGGGTTAGTTATATATTATATTGAGAATACGGAACAATTTTTTTTAAGGAAAGAGAAGATGAACTAATTACTATAAATCATGATCATTATTATGAGAAGATAGTGAGGCACCGTCCCCAAGGCTAGCCTGGCCAATAGCTGTTGACCTGCGCGTTTGTAGGTGCGCGCTGTCCAAGGCGGGATGCGAGACGCTTTCAAACTAGGGTCGTAGCGACGCCAGTGACGGGTAGACCTCGGTAGGGATCTAATGCGTTTGGCAGAAGCTCACAGATTGCCGGTAGGCGATACATAGTGCTGTTTATTTAGAACTTTGATTTTATTCATTACTCTTACACGCGTTGTTTCAATTGACTAAACTAATAAAGATCACCAGGTATTTTCATCTTAATTAAAGGACACTTTTCATAAACAATTAATTGATTGAAAACTTCAGGAATTGAACAATCCAAAAATTATTGTTTAAGTGTTTGGTTGTAATTCCTAGGAGGTGGTGATGCTTTCAAAAGCACACGTGGTCTACGACGACATATGTGTGAGTACAGTCAATTAAATGTTATATTATGTGAAGCTATTTTAATTTGTCAAATATTTTAGGCCTATTTATTATCATTGTTGTTTGGTCCAAGACTTTCATTGTAGCTTTAACTTACAAGTTACTGTGTAAACATGTTTATATAGAACACAGTTTTATGAACTTTTAATGAATTATATTTGTTCAATATTTCATTTATTCAATAAAACCAATATGTTTAGCGCTATCTATTTGTTTGGAAGCGCAACATTAGAACGAGTAAAATATTTATGCCGCAAAAAATTAGTTAAGTTTTGTTCCTTAGATGAATGATTAGTATAACTTACCATCTATTTATTGTATAGTTTATTTTTAGTTTAATGTCCCTACGTTTTATTTAAATTAAGTAATAAACATTATGTTTGTTTTCTAAGGAAATATTTATTCTTAAAGCTTTGTGTCTATTCTTGTTTTAGTGTTCACAAACTATGGCGATCTTGTCATTTTCTGATATGTTTTAATTCATCCATGTATTGTACATGTAGCTTTGTGTTAAAGTGAACCATCTCCCATAGTGAAAATATTGGCCGGCATATTTACTAAATATGTTCGATCAATATTTCAGAGATTTAATTAATTTTCAGAACATTGGAAAAAAATATCCCATTTCTTAAATTTAAAACTTTAAGGAGTAGTCAAGAGACAATCATTATTTAGGTAGCTATTATTTTTATTTTAATGAGTTAGGTTCCGATATGAATATTTTTATTTATTATTTTAATAAAGGGATTTACGAAAGATTTAAATATTTGTGTTTATCATTGTGAAAAAAATTACATATTATAAACAATCTTCCAGAATTTCACTTCACTTAATTGGAAATTACGTTATATTAAAGGGCAGTATTATCACAATTAATCCAGAAAAGGTCATAAATCTGCTTCTATTTATTCAATTATATAGAGCTGCGTCAACATTTAATCCCTTACCTCTATAACTAGAGAATTTGCATTTTGTAACAATCTGCATCTAACCAAAACCAAAACAAGTCGATAAATACTGAGTGGTAAAATTATATTGTTCGTTGATAGTGAGCATTTGTAACGTGACTCTAGGTATTTATGCAATTAAAGTAAATTAATACAAACTTAATGAGCTGTTGAGGGAAAGACGAGCTCAGAAAGAAGGAGAATTGAAATATTGGATGACTTGAATGAAAGAAGAAAATACTGGGAGCTTAAGAAGGAGGCAGAGGACAGGGCACATTGGCGGTATATGTTTGCCGACAAACGGAATGGACCTGTTGTAGGACAAAACAAACAATAATAATAATATAATATTTTGAAAACATATTTTGTTTAAGGAAAATGTTTGGTTATATCAATTCAAATAAGCTGACTTTAGCTTAGAAGTGGTGAAATTTATTTTATAAATAGAATGGAATAATAAACTGTACACTTTGTGAATTTCATTTTGGAATAGGCTGTAAGATCAGTATAAGTCAGTTAAAAATATAAGCAACTATTTGGTTTACAAACCTAGGGTAACCCATCCGTTTTAATAACAAAAATATTAGGCCTATATGACGGACCACCATCATATTTAAAGAATTATTGATTTTTATATTATATTTAGAAAACTATAAATAGCTAATCAAATCCTATATAATATTAATGAATAATGTTTGCGCTTAACCTGGATTTGTTTAGTAAATTTTAATGAATATTAGGATTTAATACTATAATCTAAGCCAACATTTGAAGAGCTTTGATTCCATTAAACACTCCTTATATACTATAATAATACTACACAAATGATAGTAATAGTTTAATAATTTTTGAATTTAATTTTTTATTATTATTAAATATATATATATTTTATATTAATGGTGACTAACCCTTAACTTGATTTCATGCCATGATTTGGAAACTTATTTAATTAAAAAATACAATATATTTTTTATTGATTACTTTTGGAACCAAGAATATTCACTAAATGTAAATTTGAACAAAACTAAACACAATAGTCATTATGAACTCATAATATGTGCTTAAAATTAATTAGATACCCCATTCTATCCTCCGTTTTAATGAACTAAGAAATCAAATATAGATAGAATCACCACCTATATATTATCCCTATTCTTCAATATCTTTTTTTTCGGTAAATTTACGTAATCTCACAAATAAATGAAAACATATAATGTGTTCGACACACTATGGCGGGTATCTGACATACACAAAATATATCAGAAATACTTTTATAAGTTAATAGTTCAAATCACAAGTTTTTCAGTTTTTCACTTTGGTTAAGAAATGTATCAATACCACCTGCATCGGTGGCCGCATGTTCTAACACACAAATCTTGCAATAGACTAGACTGCCGATGACGGGGAAATCACGGCTCGATCCCGGCTAGGTGTACTGAGGGTGGTTTTCCTAAAATGGTTTCATTACCCTCCTTTAACGCAAATGCGGGTACCCTGCCTATGAATATAACCTTCCTAATCCCTAAAAACCATTAGCGTAATTAGTACACAAGCGTATAACCTGAACGGGTAGTAAGACGCGGGGCTAAAATAATATATACCAAAACTGTTACCGAACAGCCTAAATTGGAAGGTGTGTTTGAATAATATTTTGTATTGTGGATTGTGAATGACAAAACGAGTGTTGCGGGTTGTTTTGATTATTCTATAAACAAATAAACTAGAGGAGCTAACCACATAAACATTGTCAGCATTTCTTAGTCGGAAACCAGCCTAGAGGGCAGGATAAAAAGTGGTGTATCCAACCATCATGGCTGACTAATCAACATCACAGTCTAGGGATCACTCTGCCCTATTCGGGACACACGGGCTAGAACGCCAGTTCATAAGTATTTATGGTAGAGGACTACCGCTTGATCCAAGGGTATAGGGTTTCAGAGACCATGTAGGGACCACCTAAGAGTCAAGACAGGCCATTGGTCATTCCTAACATCACCTAGTTTTGTCACAAGCTTCCGAATATTCTTCAGTTTTTTCTTCCTTATATCATTATATATATATACAGGTATACAAAATCACCTCTCCCTATCCTCTGCCATAGCACATCCTGACAGAGAATAGGCCCACGTTTTAGGGGGGGGGGGTGACAATACCAATAATGATACTACCATAGCTATATTCCGTCCTTGCAGACAGTAACCAATTATATTTTAATTTTTCTAGACATACCATTATACCATGAATGAACAGTCCATTTACCCTGAAAAATAGCAAGTTCACTTTGAAGGATTACACTTTTTCTTATGTCAGCAATCAAAGGGTTGATTTGATAATGTTTCTATCCATATGCTGATGGGCAAGCACTCTGGTTAGTACTGCCTGCACCATCTGGTAGAGGATTTAAGAAAGTAGTACTTCGTTGCCTTCCACATTGAATTTCTATGAGCGAACACAAAAGGGTCAACCAATTTCACCTTCAAAAGCTATTTTCACATACTTTTTTTTTCTTCTCTATATGTAACAATTTACACAAAACCGTCGCTTTACTTTACTTCCAAAGGGAAATTTTCTACTGATTTTTATCACTCAAGAAACATCCATTGACCTCGGCTGGGTTTGAACCCACGCGCACCAACTCCTGAGGTGATCACTTTACTCCAGGACCAGTGTAGTCAACGATATATTTTAGGTATATTTAGGTATATATTATAAGATAGATACATGGTATAGTAGATTAGGATCGTATACGAGAACTTGACTAAGTTGATGCTAAGTGGACATTAGTGTGGGTTTGCTTGCGTCATCACAGGTTAAAAGTTAGATCAATAGTGTGGTCGGGACCACACTATCGGTCCACTAAGCATTCACTAACGTTCTTGCATACCGCCCTAAAACTATTAGCAGTGTTACGTAGCAGCAAGTCAATATAGGATTTCCAATGTTAAGAGCATGCCCCACATACCAATCAACTCTTTGATGGGTGACCTAGTGGTCTAGGGGTAAGGTGTCAGACTTCTGTGCTGGGGGTCCTGGGTTCAATCCTCGGTCCCGGCACAGATTTATCTGATTACCAAACCATTCCTTCACCTCTTACAAGACGTGTATTAATCACAACTTGTGAATGTGGGGAATGTCAGGACTCCACCGTGGTTCGGATTCCACGTTAAACTGTAGGTCCTCCATTTCATCTCACAATCACCATACCATTACACATTAGCGTAAGTGCGTATAACCCGAACGGTTAGTAGTAATAATAATAATAATCATCTTTGATACAGTCTAGTCGGCTAAAAATCGTAGATTTTCACCAACCCTATTGCACATAGATCATTTCTGATCTAAAATTAATAAAGAGGTAATATAAATTCCTAATACTGAACATTTTTTAAATATTAAATGATATTTGGATAAAAACTGCGTTGAAAAGGTCTTTTTTTAACCATTTTAGAATGTCTTCACAGATAAGTATTGTGCACAAATCTTCATTCTGTCACAACAGGGACATACTTTAGTTGTTATCAAGAAACTTTGTCGCTTTGTTCCCCATTATTACCGCGGAAAATGTTGAGTTATCATTCAAATACGAATGCACTCACACATTTCTGGCATCTCTTGGTGTTTTCTTTTCCCTTTTACACCCATACCTCGTGCGAGCCGGGAGCGTAGTTGGGTCTGCCATGATGAACTCTCTTAATGTATCTACGTTTTAATTGGCGGGTTTTAAAGACAGAACATAGAAATAGAACTCAATAATTCTTAAATAATCCTAAAAATAGTCCTAAGGTGTCATAACATTATTTTTACCACTTAAAGATTTTTTATAATCGTATTTTTTTTTAATCCACAACCCAGGCTATTTGGTTTATTCACGAAAAAGTCCTGTAGGAATTTCCCCTGCCAGGATTTATATTAAAAAAAATCCTTGGTAGAATAGTTTGATATAAAATAAGAAACAAAATAATATAGTGTTGAGATGAAAATCAAAGCTGTCCAGGATCAAACAGTAGAGTGAATGTTTATAATCTTCAGTGTAAGGGGGTAAATGCTATCAAAAGGTAAACTAGAGGCTTCACACGATGAAATGAAATACTCATTTTATTCCCTCACTTTCTAGTTAGTACATTGGTGTCTAAGTGTGTTAGTGCTTAGACTGCTTAGGTGCGTCAAGTTAAGACACAACCCGCTTCAAAAACTAGCTTAAAATACAGCAAGTAGGCAACGTCGAACAATACAAACCAAACATTTAAAATGAGGAGGAGGAATTCTGAGCAAAGTTGGCATTGGGCAGAAGATACTAAATCCTACTGGTTTAAATCCATAGAGAGGTTGTGTAAACGATTTGAATCAAATTTTAATTTTCAGAGGAAGAGGTGGTTACACTATCCCGTGTTTCCAACTTTGCGGGTTTTACTCAATCGATAGTGTAAACTTTACCTCAAAGATTAAACAGACACCCATTGGAGACTTGTAAAATCGGCTTAGGGCCGATTCCCGGAGTCAGAAATTCAAGAAAATGTGGCATCAGAAGGAGGGGGAGGGCTAATATCTCGTTTTGTTAGAGAGTTGTTCCATTCATTAGATACACATAACATACCAAGATAAACAAACGACCCGCTATTGGCATAGAGAAAGATTTTCTCCCAATCTTATATCATATTTTTTCTATCACTGCCTCTTACGATCCTTTGAGGTTACACGCATGATATATTGTACTAGCTGCTGCCCGCGATAGTAACATTTCAGTTTACCTACCTAACATACATGCATTGTTCCATAGAGCGGTTTGCAGTAATTATCGCGACAATTTTTATTTTGTTATACTCTTCATAACTTTAAAACCAATGTACCGATTTGAATAATTTAAAAAGTAATTTACTCCTACGTAAACATCCTAAATGATTAAATAACTTATTTAGATAAGGATTCATATCATGATACGGATATAATCACTTTTTTTCGCATCCGTGTTTTAGTTGACTAATTTCAACAAAAAACGTTTATTGTAACATAACTATAATAATTACATATATTGTCTCACAGACTTTTTTTTTCACATTAGTGAGAAAGTTCAATATGTATAGTATTTTTTTTATGTAATAACAATAGTTTTTGCAGCGCACGCGGAGAAAGCATATTTTTAGGCAATTTTTATACCTTGTGTAAAACTATCGACATTTTTATGAGGAATAAATTAAATTTTCAAAATAAAATATAGCCTATTTTACTCGATGATAATGTAGTTTTATATTGGTGAAAGAAATTTTAAAATCGGTCCAGTAGTTTTTGAGTTTATCCATTACAAACAAAAAGAACAAAAAATCAAATCTTTCCTCTTAATAATATAAGTGTAGACTAAACACACTGATGTATTACTGTGGATCCACACGTTCTCCGAAAAAACTAAAAAACAAGAGCAAAACTATAATGTGGTCACGTGACGAGGTCTAAACCAATCACAGGACATCTGCGAGAACTGTATATGCCTCTCTGCTCTAGTAGAAACAGTCTCAGCTTGGTTCGCACACCTCCATAGAATATGCTTGGGAGAACCAAACAAATTACAGAACCATTCCATTCAATGAGTGAGCATGCATCTAAACTAACAGAATCAATCATAATTATTTTAGTTAATATATTTTTATGTTGGTGTTGTTGTTATTTACTTTTCTCTAGCAACCTAAAATTAATTCCCTTCTTTATTTTCTTTTAGTTCATATCTTTGTACGTAGGTGTGGCTAATTATTTTATTTGCACCGCGTCCTAGTAAACATTTGGGGTCTACGTTCAAGTACTAATAGCGCTAATGGATTTAGGGATGAGGAAGATTATATTTATAGGAAGTGTACCCGCATCAGTACACCCGACCGAGAATCGAACTTCAATCTCCCCGTCATCGGTAAATTATTCTACTAAAAGAGTAGCGCCTTGGACCATGTGGCCACTGAAGTGGGCTAGATAAACTTATTTGACTATAAACAAATTATGACTTTAAATAAACTGTTTTAATTTGTATGGGTGGGAGGCTATCCAAAGAGAACAAAACTTGTTTCTTAGTGACGAAGGTAGATTTCTTAGTTGATGAAGTAAAATAATGACAACATCATCATAAATCTATTCCACCTAATTACACCCTATCCCTAACTTGAGCTAGTTTATCCAGTCCAGCTCATTACACCCTATCCCTATCTTGAGCTATTTCTATCCAGTACACCTCATTACACCCTATCCCTTTCTTGAGCTAGTTATATCCAGTGCACCTCATTACACCCTATCCCTATCTTGAGATAGTTATATCCAGTCCACCTCGTCACACTTTATCCCTATCTTGAGCTAGTTCTATCCAGTCCACCTCATTACACTCTATACCTATCTTGAGCTTGTTCTATCCAGTTACCCTCATTACTGCCTATCCCTATCTTGATATAGATCCAACCAGTCCACAAATTCGAGTGTTTTAAGGATGAAAAGGTTGAATTTAGAGTAATTGTACCCAAATACGCGTGGAAGTAGAGGGAATAACCTTTTAAAAAACCCACCCCCAGTACACCTGACCAGGATTTGAACCCCAATTTTCCTGTATGAAGTCTAGTCCATTACAAGAATGTCTACTTAGACCAGAGGTTTTCAGTTTTTTCATTTCATGGGACAAGACGTTAAAATCTACAAAGCACACTATTTGGGTTTTTTTTTATGAGAGATTTTAACATTAAACAAACTAATATTACGATTGTGTTTAAAAGTTCAGTAGTTAAAATTACTAAACATTTTGCTATTAAAAAACATTGATCATTTATTTCAAAAGATTAAATTTTATCCTCAATTATTTTTTTCACTTCTTTTTCTGTATTCCCCCAAACTCTAGCGTAACAACAGTTAAGTCTGCATGACACACCAGTGTCCCGCCTCACCCTAGTTAAATTACCATGCCTTAGACCATGCGGCCACTGAAGAAGGTCGTGGTAAACTTGAGCTCACTGAAACTATATCGGCTCCTTGAACTACCTTGTCAAGGAGTATAATATTCTTCAAGATACTCTGACTGGCAAGGCTCGTCATAAAGGGATTGCTGGAGAGACTCAGCCCACGCCGGCCGTGGAATACGAGATTGGATCCAAACAGATGTCAAGGGATTTCACAGTGGGTTACTCTCAAGGTCGTAACTGATGCCAGGGGACTCAAACAGTGGGTTGCGAAGACTTCTGGCTTTAACAGATGCAGGGGAATAAATAAGTAATTTATTAAGAATTTTAGTTTTGGAACAGATGCAGGGGACTCGAAGAGTGGGCTGAGAAGATTATTTAGGCCAGAACAGACGTTAGGACTAAAATAGTGTGTGACGAAAACTTCTAGCTTTGGAAAAGATGTAAGGGACTCAAACAATGGGTTACAAAAACTTCTAGATTTGGAACAGATGCAAGGGACTCAAAAAGTGAGTTGCAAAGACCTCTAGCTTTTGAACAGATGCAAGGGACTCAAAGAGTGGGCTGCGAAGATTATTTAGGCCAAAACAGATGTCAGGACTAAAATATTGTGTGACGAAAACTTCTATCTTTGGAACAGATGTTAGGGACTCAAACAATGGGTTACGAAAACTACTAGCTTTGGAACAGATGCAAGAGACCCAAAATGTGGGTTGCCAAGACTTCTAACTTTGGAACAGATGAAGGGGACCCAAAAAATGGGTTGCGAAGACTTCTAGATTTGGAACAGATGCAAGGGACCCAAAAAGTGGGTTGCGAAGACTTCTAACTTTGGAACAGATGCAAGAGACCCAAAAATGGGTTTCGAAGACTTCTAGATTTGGAACAGATGCAAGGGACCAAAAAAGTGAGCTGCGAAGACGTTCTGACTCACCCACTGACGCTGAGATGGTCTACTAACTGCTTGGAAAACTTACTGAAGAAAGTCTTCGCCGTTAGATAGATTCGAACGCAATGTGCTCAGCGCCAATGTAGAAGTAATAGACTAACACTTAGGGGCCAACAGTATAACATTCATAATAGGCCACAAAAACAACCTTACACACTTAACAAGTGAAACAACTCATTTTAATGTTGTTCGCAGTGAAGGGGTAGAGTTCTGAACACAATAGTTCATGTAACAGCGATCTCCCCCAACCCATCCCCATTCCCCCTTTCATTGACAAATCTTTTCAGACAAGTTACTAGTCAAGTTATTTGAAGATGGCTTACAACTAAACAATTTGCAAACATTCACTTGCACAAAAAAAAAGAAAGAACTATTGTATTCTACGCTTTCTTTGTAATTTGAAGTATGAGTAGGATCTTTTGGTTGTTTTTTTAAAATGGGAAGGTGTTGTGAAATAACTTATCTGTGCCCTAGGCGTTTTTAAAGTCGTAAAGATGGAAGCTTTGGTCAGTGAAAAAGTATCAATCACTGTCAGGCCACAAGGCTTAAAATACAATAGTCTTTGTTGTTTTCTGTAATTCTTTATTTATTCTGTCTAAGCTTATACTCACGTTTGACCTTCACCTAAAACCACCCTTTATCATTCCAATAAGGAATATAATACAAAAATTATGAAACTTCTTATAGCAGGGAAAAGAGGAAAGATCGCTACTAGTTTTCAAATATCTTAAACTTTCTGTTTTAAGACTATAAAAAAAAAATTTGTTGGAGGAAGGCTAAATCTAGAACCCTTTTTCATCAAGCCTAGTTTCACAGTGCCACAAATATGCCTAAAAATTCATTAAATCAGACAGTGTCTGATGCGATTTTTTTAATGTTACATACATACATACATACATACATACATACATACATACATACGCATACATACATATATACATACATACATACTGTAAGATTGAACATTTACATACATGATATAATTGAAAGAACAAAGATTGAACAACATAAAGTTTTATTGATAGAAAAAACAACAATTAAATACCAATGGTTTACAATAATATAGTCGAATTTAAGATAGGATTTTGATCCAATTAGATAGCCATGAGAAAGGCGACATGGTCTAACAGGGCTGCGCATTCGGCAGGCCACAGGTAGAAGTAAATTCTATAAAGTAGAATAATTCAATTATTACCAACAGAATAATTTATGACAAGGAATACATGTAACTTAGAATAAGGCTGTGTTTGATGGGGCCTTCTAAATATTACTCAGTACACACTGTTAATAACAGCAGTTGGTGGCTAAGAAAACAGATGTCATCAAAGGTACTATGGCTGGTCACATTCCCCTTTGGTACTGCCAGGGCATTCAATAGTACATAATACTATAGAGGCATGAGATTTAAGAGCTACACAAAAAATAGAAATCTTTTAGAGGTATAAGTTGAAGTGTATTATTTGCGCGGACCCCACTACGACTCTAGTGCAGTTCCCTAGGTTGCACACCGAAGCTAATACTGCTAACCAAAAGAGGTACTTAGACCAACTTACAACACTGGTATTTGTCAACTGAATAGTAATAAGGTAAACAAAACAGACAACCTGGGACTAGCCATCTTTTCTTGAGCTGATGCTCACGCCGTACAAGGCGTCATGAGAAATGTTTTAACAAACTATTAAAGGAACTAGTGGAATATTACAAGTTAGTTATTACGACATAATAGCTTATCTACGCTATCTGCGTCGGAGGCATAAACAAATCTCGACAGAGATTTTTGTTAGTAATTACCATATTTGAAAAACCAAAATGAACTATAGGACGCGGCCGGCATTCTAAAGGACATAATTTTTTAAAACACAAATCAACAGAAACTTGAGTTAACACGTCAATAAGATTTGAACATAAACAAAGGTCAGCTAGACCTACAATCCAAAGGAAATTCGTCAACGACAGTATAAAAACTAAAGGGGTGCAGAACAAAAATTGCCTAAGTCATAAGGATACGCGTTTTACGATAGAATACTTAATAAAACCTCGAAGTCTGTGGTTCCATTCTTGACTGTGAGGAGTCCCACGGCCTTGACTTCGTAGGCGGTTACTGAACAACGGCGATCCTGTCTAGGTGGTGGTGTACCCAACGCCTTGATCTTCATCGTTGTCGTGACGAACGTGGAGTCCTTCCTTCAATGCAGAGATACAGTAAATGGCTACATATTGTGCTGGGACGCGACCCCTTATATAGTCCTCAACCTGATACGAAAGGAAGAAAAGTAGAGAGAACGATAAATATAAGGATATAGATAAGGAACTACGAAGGAAGGAGGGATAAAGAGAGAATCGACACGAGGAATTCACGTACGAAGGGGGGGTAGGAAGAAGCTTTCTTGGTTTACCACCAGGTTCGTTGGCGTGACGCAGGTCTTCGCGTCGAAGCCTGAGGGCTTCTTTTCTTCTAAGAGAACTGGACACGAGAACACGTGCCACGTGGATCGGCCATTATGGAAATAGCTTTATTGAACTTCATATGTGGGAGAAAAGAATCAGCAGACATCCAAAGGATGTGAGTACTCAGCAAGGCATATTATTTAGAAATATATCTGTTTAAATTATGTTATTCAGGATCCATTATTATTTTAATAATATTTGGTGATATAGATGTAGTTTATTATATTTTCCATGTCGACCACATGGTCGGCGTGAGTAAATCTTTTTATTGGACTTTATCCAATGATAGAAGCAATGCGTTAAAGTAATTATATTCATAACTATGTCAATATTAATTCTCTTCTTTGATATCTACTCCCGTATTTAACAAAAGTCAGTATTTTTTACCAACCACGTGCTTGAATTCTTGAAGGTAGGGAGAAACGTAGATTTATTAGACCGTATTTTCAGAGTAGAGTCAATTTAATATGCGAATATAGTTTATTTCTTGAATAATTAATGAATTATAGAATTCATTTAATTGTAGATGTCTAATCTAACTGATTGACATGCTACAATACATACATATATACATACATGCATACATACATACATAATCACACCAATCCCTTACGGGGTAAGCAAGAAACTGTGAATATAGCTCAAAAAACAACAACTCCGTACTTAATCCATCCTCACTAACTTTCTCCACACTTCCCTATTCTTGAATACTTCCTCCACTACAACAACCATACGCCAGAGCATGCATGCTCTTTTATTCTTAAAGCTCTTAATGTTTATCTTTTTCACACATTCATCTACAACATTTAGCCACGTCTTTCATGGCCTACTCCTTCCTTTTGATCCACAAACTCTACCTTCATATATTTGCTTCGTCACTCGATCCACAATCATCCTCTAAGCACGCCAAAACCAACAAAAGATGCTTCTTTCACATTGACTAATTATACTTCTTTCAAACCTCACTCCTTCAGCACCCATTCATTACAACTCTGTCCATACGAGTTTTTACACATACATTTCCTAGATATCTCATTCCAACTGCATTCACCTTGCTCTTATGTATATCTCCTGAAAAACCTACGCTTCACATCCATACATAATGTTGGCGCTAACACATTTTTATATATTGCCATCTTTGTCTCTTTGATAATACTTAATTCCTTTCAATATTAAACATAGAATCAATTTAGTTCACACTCACTTTATTCACTCTTAATTACTGATAGTAATATTTATTTTATACATACAAAGCCCAACCATCCACGCGCTTTTGAATTGAAGGCTAGGATTTGTTGTAGACAGTTCTAAAAATGGAACAATTTAATAACTTGTACATAGAGCACTTACAATCTCATTTTGCGTAGCATATATTCTAACAAAGTTAAAAATTTCTGTTTATTTTCATTTTTTAATGTCAGCTTAGTCACATAATATGTATTTTAAATGCTCAAAAAACCCAAACATTAATAACGGCAATTCTATTCCTGAATTAATCCCAGATTTTAGTTGATATGATACTAGTAGTAGTATAAATAATAATTCCCTTTAAATAGTATTTCATTTATCTGTACAGCCAATACATTTTTTCACATTATTGCTGTTTGATTTCAGTGAATATGTTTGGAAATATCGATTCTCATATCTATATTTTTTCAGGGTGAGTATTATTTTAATCTTCACTTGACTATATAATCAATCGGAATTATTTGATACTTACAAACGTTGCGAATACATCAATAAAACACACACAATTTTTTTTTAAAATATTATAAGTTGAGCATTTTTTTTTTTTTATTATCACGATGAAGATGTTGAATTGAATTATCTTTATGAAAGTGTATCACATTTATACAGCAAAGTGAATTTAATATTGCATATATATATAAATACAGTGCTCCAATTTGGAAATTTTAACAACCGGAACGGTAACAAATAACACCCAATAATTCCTTAATCTATTTTACAGCATGAAACTATTACATTGGTAGAACCTATCGCATTGTCTATACACACTTCAATAAGTTGCATGATAAGCCATGCCAGTTTAGTTGAATTTCAGTATAATTAATAGCACATTGCAGTTTACTATACTAGTCAAATTAATTGATAATTACGATTAATTAATTTGATTTATATTGTAACAAAAAATACACTGCCACAGTAAAATGATATCCAATATTTGGCTATGTAGGTAGGCACTCATCTAAAACTATATAATATTCATTATTAATTAAATTAATGTATAATCAAATTAAAACTAATTATTTTCAGCATAATAATTAATAATTACAACTTGTTGACATTAAAGTATAAACATTACATTGTTGTTTCGCATCTCTTTCATTCTTGTGAGAGATAATACATATGAAGTATTAAAAAAATATGAATATACATAGGTATCGTTTGTAGGGAAAATACTAGACTGAAATTAATTGAATTGCACCTAGTGAAATATGAAAACATTACCCAATCCCTTCTTGTAAAGTTAAAAAGGAGTTTCATTCTACAAAATATTTCTACAGAAGAGGCAAAATATGATACCCGAAAGTTCTTTGTTTTACATTGTTGTGAAAAATTACGAGAAAGTTAAGAATTATTATTATTATTTAATCCATATGAAACATTTTGTTTCAATGTAAAATGTTTTGCAACAAACACTGTTCATTAAATTTCCAAAAACAACCAGATATTCTATTATTTAATATAAAGCCCTTTCTCATCATCATCATCAGCAGCATCATCATCAACTGTTTCCAGCCTGTGTCTGGGTCAGTTTAGTAAAATTCCTCCATCTTATTGTATTCTTCTACCACTCATCCTCCCTTAATTTCTTCCATTATTCTTCTCTCACTTAAACACTGTCTGCTATCTGCTCCCCCCATTTCTTTATTGGACTCTCTCGCGATCTTTTTCCTACATACTTCATTTCCAACATTTTCTTCGGCATCCTCTCTTTTTCCATTCTCATTACATGCCCATACCATCTCAGTCATGCTCCCTCTACTATCTCATATACTGCCTGTACTCCTAGTCTTTCCCGGATAACTTTATTCCTAATCGTTTTTATCCTCGTGACAGGTCAAATATGGGTTTGTTTCGGCCACTGGCTTACTAATCCTGTCGTGATAAAATCATTTCTATTATGTGCACATTTTAATTTATTTAAGTCTTTTTTTGACCACACCAAGACAGTGTTTTTTTTAAAAAACAACAACTAATATTTGCAATATTAACTGCGTTGCGGAATTTCGTATATATTTGAATATTTCAGACATCACATAAGTCTATATTGAAACTTTATATTGCATGTAAATTCTGAATCTAATGAGAAGGCTTAATTTTTATAAAATACGCTTAGCATTTCTAAAAAAATTAGCCGCCAACACACGATCATCATTTGTAATTTTTCATTTCATTAAATGCAATAAATATTTTGAAGAAAATATGTTTAGTTACAAAACTTACGCGGGAAGGAAATAGTGTAGCTAACTTGAGAAGAGAAATACAATTTTACGCGAAATATAATTTATAAAAATAAATATGTACTTATGAAATGTGTGGCCTTTTTATTTTTCTGGTTCACTTGTGGCACAAAGTTCAAAACTTCAAATTAGTACGGTACTTACACTATGAAAAACAATGTGAACGTGAAGTTATAAATCTTCTACCTACGAAAAGAAACAGTAAACAAAAATAACCCCAACAATAGAGGCTACAAAAGGGGAGGGGAAAGATTAAATCTGTAAAATATTTGTGTTGGAGTCTTTGTATTGTTATAGGAATCGTCGTCTCTGTTGTGAAGCAAATTCTTGGAAAATCCAGTTTAATTCAAAACCCAATGCACTATACAGACGCGTAGTAAATAGCAACTATGTCCGTTCAGAATCAACTACACTATACCGATACGAAAAGGATCTGGGTTAGTTCAGACTAGAATAGAGATCCTGTTGGAAAACGATTATATATATATATATACACAGGTGTTTGTAAATTCATATTCCAGACTGCACATATAGCTTGTTTGAACCAAAAGTAATCCAAAATCCTTATACACTTAGGCCTAGTTTCATAGTCAAATTTAGTACGCCTCAAGTGCGGCGCTATCCTAAGTTCATGTCGACACCTACCTAAACCAGAATGGAATGGGCCAGTTTCCTATGCGAGAACGGCCCATTCCATTCGAGTCGAGGTAGGTGTCGTCTTGTATTTAGGATAGCGCAGCACTTGAGGCGTACTAAATTTGACTATGAAACTGGCCCTTACATCCGAAAAACTATGCTAATACCATTAAATTGTGTTCAAAGTTTCGGCGTAGAGCGCCGGGAGAGCAAGGCTGACAAACATGCGTGTACAACAAGTTGCACAGGAGCTAGGCGTGCGGCACTGCACATGCGATAATGGCAAGCACTTTCTGTGATGTAGGACCATTATTGATTACCCTCAGAACGTATTCGCATATCTAGATAGACTGGTGTGTTGTTTACTATTAATTGTGGTATGGTCTGCTGCCGTGCTCCAAAATGTCAAGATGGGCAGTGCCACGCGCCTAACTCCTATGCAGCCTGTTATACACTCATGCTTAAACAGTTTTGCTCTCCCGGTACTCTACGCCGAAATTTTGAACACAATTTAATGGTATTAGCATAGTTTTTCGGATGTAAGTGTATAAGGATTTTGTATTACTTTTGGTTCAAACAAGCTATATGTGCAGTCTGGGATATGAATTTCTGAATTATATATATAATTATTTATTCATAATTTTAATGTGACAAACTGTACATTTACAATGTCAAATATTTGATCAAGATGTCATATTTAAATCATATTAATGTTCCAACTTCAACCACTACTTAATTAAGCTCTCTCCTTTACCATGTTTACCAAAATATAGCTGTCTCTAGACACCTTAAAATACAAATCCTAAAAATGTTGGTAGAGTTAATAAGATTTTAAACTTTGTAGTAACTTATAAAGTGATTAATAATTGCGTTTTATCTATCTATCTGGTATTATTATTATTATTATTATTATTAGTAGTAGTAGTAGTAGTAGAAGTAGAAGATTGAAAATGAAATAACATTTTTTGTTATATAAGGTCAGTAAATATTTTTAGCCTTAATATATGCCATGGACAAATATTACTAAGGGGCTTTGATTAAATTGAACCGGCATTTAATTATTCATTTTATTAAGCTATATTAAAACATCTGCTCTTTTATTCAAATAAATTGGGGCGTGAATAAGAAGGAAATACGACCCTTTGTTTAAATATTAATGAGGATATGCAAAGCTCTGAAAACTTCATCTTTGCTTCGTAAAAAAAATCTAGCTTTCATATCCACAGCTAAAATATCCATTAATTTTTAATTATTCTCACAATGTACTGTCACGTACATTATAATTAGTCTTCACGTGTCTTTATTCTAAGATAATTGACTTATATATCGTTATGATAAATTTATTTACCAGATTTTGATGAAATCTGCTGAACAAAATTCCAATAGAACATTAAAAAAACTATATATGTGTTTTTTAAAAACTAAATTAATAAACAGCCTAAAATATATTTTCTCAACATAAAGTAAAAGCGAAAATTAATAAATTTTGTATTCGGATCGGGAATATTTATGTATTACATTCGGTTTCACTTCGACTAGAAAAAAAAATGAATTTACACATCCCTTAATTTTACTACAGGTGATGTGTACTTTTAAATAACTAGTTTAAATTAAACATAGTTTAAAAATTAGACCTAAAGATTGGAATCCATTCAGGAACATTTGGTGTTTATTATCAATTTCCTTGTCTATGTATGTTTCTAACCTCTATTTAAATATACTTTAAATTGAAAAATGACATATGGACACGGGAATTGAGCCTGTGGCTTACTACGCCAATGCTCTACCCACTGAGTTTATCTTGATTAATTAAAAGCAGAGCTTTTAAATTTGATAAATACAATTATAGCCAACCCTAGATATCATATCCATCATGATATTCTTATTCGTAAAATTGTCATTGTAATATTGGCAGCACAAACCCTTACCGAGTCAAAGGTGGCTGCGTTACCTGATAGCTCATGATCTTAATTATTGATCACACAATGTATCTGACGATTTCCCCAAGTCCATAACAGATTCTTCCTTAAAATCTGAGTGAAGAATTACCCTGGGCACGGGATGATGCCTGGATAGCTCAGTGGTTAGAACATTGGTGCATTAAGCCAAGGGTCCTGAATTCATTTCTCGTGTACAGGTGTAATTTAAAAAATTTAAAATATGATAATTAGATGTGGCTTTAACCTTAATTATCAAATTTAATAGCTTACCATTTAATCCATATATTTAAATTTACTTATCACTGCATATTTCTACGATTTCGGCATACACGTGTATATAATTAATTACTCTAACTTTTCACAGTCCAAGATAGATTAAAAGCCTCTACTTGCGCAATAAAACTGGTAGTCTCGCGATCAAAACGCCTGAACGCTGGTGACTATCACTAGCTTGCGCCACCTAGAACTATCAGAACTACAAATTGTAAACAGATTCCCGATAAGCTAGTAATAAACGCAAGTGCTAGCTCGCACGTGTATAGCCGTAACCAACGCCTATTGTTTTGCAAATGAAGGTTTATTATAGATAAAATACAACCTAATTTGCGTGGAAGGTGAGTAGAAAAACACTTAAGAAAAACATCTTCAATATACAAAACAGGGATTCAAATCCCTATCTCTCCGTCATCGGAAGTCCAGTCAATTGTGAAAATGACGCCTTAGACCATATAGACACCAAAGCGTTTATTTAAATATCAACATATGAACTGTAGAAAAAATCCATACTCAATACATATTAGTGTGAATGTATTGTGTTTTGTCTAGGATAATGTAATAAGTCACCTGGAGAGAGGATTAGAAATCACAAAAGTGGGAAATAACCACATCTGAAACAAGGTGTTTGGAATCGAGTCATGAACTTTAGAATCATTGACTTCCGTGCTCTTGATGTGGTTGACTTTCTTGAATGAGAAATAATTAAAAAATTATTAACAACGCATGCGATTTGAAGTGATTTCCATTATCGTGGAAAAATTATTTCGATGTTTGACAAAATAGCGAGTGCAATAAATATGATTTAATAATTTCAACCACACCCCCTGTGGGGTTGCGTACCTACATCAGTACCACCAATGGTCCAATGGGCAGCTCACCCCCACGGGAAGTGAGTTGTTAAATTACAAAATAAAGACAAGTATATCACCAAGGACCTTTAATGATCTATTCTCTTCAAGCCCTTCCGACCCCTGTCTCACCAGCATAATTATAGTTAAGCCTAAAGGAAATTACTAAAAATGATGCCTGGGTAAAGGCAAGAACTAAGCGAATATTACTCATATGGCCCAAAGGCAGTTTATTACAATAGATGTTTAAACCAGGAAATAATATACAATTTCGTTTGATAGACTTAACGACAATAATGATTCTCTTTCGTGTCTGACGACACTACGTTCCATACATTTATGGAAATAATACGAAGTTCTATAACAACAGAAAACAGTTTCAAATATAATAGTTCTATAATTAAATTTACCGCGGCTCATAGCCTACGCATAAAAATTACTTTAAACATCTCGCTACTCATAGCATCAAAGGTACAACACATCTGTCAGCTAACGCAATACGTAAATACGTATCTACAATGTCGTACTAAATAGCAAATACTCCTACACAAAAATAAAGGTAACAGCCAACTTACATCATAACTAAACTTGCTTCTACTCTGTTAGTTAACATAATAACAAAGTAACATTGAACTAACTTCATCTGGCTGATGATACAATAAATATACCCATTTACAATATGACCTACAAAAAGTAAACAAAGAGACCCACGGTTATCGTCATATGACTGCTAACCCGACTAATAATCAGATACTTATAACTTCGGACAGACGGCTACGTTTAACCATGTTTACAACCCTAGCTTGGAAAATACTAGTACATGGCCAAAGGTCAACACATATAACAATTTACTTTACTCTTCACCAAGATTTAAACCCTAGCCTGAAAATAACTAGTTCGTGGCCCGAGATCAAATTATATAAGAATTTACATTACTCTACACTGAGATTACAACCCTAGCCTGAAAATAACTATCTCGCGGCCAAAGATCAAATTTATTCTTTTACGTTGATTTACATAATTAATATCCTGAGGCCCTACATAGTGCCCAAGTGTGCCCTACTTCTAGATGGCATCAAAGAGAGCCGTACATTTCTAAACATATGCTTATATCTAGTTCTGCCCAGCAGGGGGGGACATGGGTGGAAAGAATGACTGCATAATGCGGTCATGATTAGCCAATCATAATAGCTTATGTCTTCCACGTTGCCTGCGCACAGCACCGTTGAAACATACAGTCAAGGGGGTGGGGGTGACCACGGTCAGCCGATGCACAGAATAAACCACTTAGGCCGTCCACCTCGAGCATGCGCTCTTCAAATGAATAGTTTTCGTCAGAAAAAATATTCGACTTAAACTTTGAGTTCTCAAACAGAGTCTATTGCAGTGAGAGATAAACAATGTCGTTCCGTGGCGCGACCGTCGAATTTGTACGAGAGCCCAGTTTGACTGTTGAATGGTGAGTACACAGACGTTGTTGGTGCTGGGCTAGTCTCTATCCACGGTACAAATTTATTTTAATTAATGTGAGCAGGCGAGTTTGGGATAGTTATTTGGATATTATTAATTAAATCTCTTTTAGATGATATTATTAATATTATTATTTACCTGTACACTTAACACACGAGTCATTTAAGACTTAATATAGCTTATAGGGATACATAAGCTATCTTAGAAGAAACACACTCGAATTAGTTTGAAAAATCAGATGTGGAAAAAAACCTACAATATAACAAGCCGGGATATGAACTCCAAACTCTCACTATTGTGAACTAAATAAGATGCCAGTCTTAGAGTCCTAGACCAATCCGCCATCGCTTCAGGTAGTGGAACATGGTACTATTCTACCTTCCTCATCTCTACCCATTAGTGTAAATATGTGGATATCCCGGACGGGTAGTAAGACGTGGAGCACGGTACTATTCTACCTTCTTCATCTCTACCCCATTAGTGTAAATATGTGTATATCCCGGACGGGTAGTAAGACGTGGAACACGGTACTATTCTACCTTCTTCATCTCTACCCCATTAGTGTAAATATGTGGATATCCCGGACGGGTAGTAAGAAGTGGAGCACGGTACTATTCTACCTTCTTCATCTCTACCCCATTAGTGTAGATATGTGGATAACATGGACGGTGGGTCAGAAATGGACTAAAATATATATTGTCACTTTCGCTGGGAATTAACAACTAAAATAAATGACACCAACATTTCTTTAACGAACATTTGGTTGGTATCCCGTCGTGATTCAAACAAGGTTACTTCCTTATCTGCCTGAGAACTGACCGAATATTTCCAAGGGGGAACCTTTGGTCACCCCTAATGTAGTCTGGCCCACAGAACTCCCTCTTCCTCCCCAATCCTCAGTACGGTGCATGACATGCTCTCCGATAATGAACAACACACTGCGGATAATCACCCTTCCTCATAGAGGGGTACTCTCTAGCTAGCCCGCTACGTACAACGCTAATTAAATAGAAACATAAAAACTACGAAAGCACGTATAAATATACGATAGAAACGTAATGACATCAAATCCAGTTATATTTACGATCTGTTTCTTTGAATAGAACTTGTATCGTTGCCATGGGTAGCTCTGAAGGTTACTTCAATATTTTATCCATGTCAACGTCCATTATATCTATAACTAGCTGAATGCCCGTTATTCGAACGGGATATTTTGTTATTTATTTTTGATGAAAATGAAGAATTATTGTTTGAAGCGTAATGGCATGGGTCGTAGCTCTAGCCGAGAAACACCGCGATAAGGTGACCATGTATTTTTTTCTCATGGGGAGTTTTATTTTCGCCAGGCCCACTCGCCTTCTGCCTGGGGAGTTTTATTTTCAGCAGGCCCGCTTGCCTACTGCCGGATGAAATCATGAGTCTTGGGGTAGTCGTATTTCAAACCAATTATATTTATAATGTTAAAAACTTTTAATAAAATAAAATTATAATAATTTATTAGTCATATTTATGATATAACTTGAAATTTTCTTACACGATTTTTAAATATCTAAGGTAAAGGTCTTCAAATTTCAATATGTTTGTTTATGAATGTTATTAGGTACAGTACAGTATTTTGGATTTGTTCCCATATGAAGTGCTATTAAGATCTCCAGGTAAAAAACTCTACAGTTGGTAGAGGGTAGCCAAATAAGTATTCCCACGTATTTAACGACATTGCATACTTGGAGATTTCCAAGTTGTTTAGCGAAGTGGGTTGCATCTTATCTTGTTGCACCTAAGCACACCTAAGCGCTATCACACTTAGAAACCAACGTACGAAATAGAAACTACACACTCTACAAGGCCTCTTGTTTATCTACTGATCAAATTTACCATCTTGTTCTGTCCAGTTTATATATTGACTAAATTATTTGAGCCTCGAAAACATTTCCTTCTTTTTAAAATTACCTTTTTCTTGTGTCCTATTCAAGATAAATATCTTATACCATGCACTTTTTTAATCTACATCCTGTCAGGAAGACTCCTACAGGACATTTATGCGAGTAATCCAAACATCCTGGGTTGCAGATGATTGATACAAAAAATTCGTTTACTAAACACTGCTTCAAAATAAAAATTATTATTTTGTGAAACTGTAGAACTTTTTCATAGAATTATTTAAGAATTTATCGTTTTTGATTTAAAGCTATATTTATAAAAGTCGCTTAATAAAACGTAAATTCACTAACATGGGAAATCTTATCTTGCCCATCCGTGACGTCACAGGTAGGCAACGACAAGTAGAAGTGCTACGAGAAGTCCAAGGTGGCGCTATGTGCACCTCAGAGGATAGGCAACTTATCTATCTTCAGCGCATAGCAAGTGGAGTGCGGTGTAAATTATGACTAGTAATAGGTGTTGAATTGCTTATTATTATATTATTTTTTTTTACCACTGCGTCTTATTATTTCAAAGATGCGGTTGTTGACCCTGACAAAG
>CABEEJ010001454.1:41439-55537 GCA_901482245.1 Timema douglasi
AAATCCTTTCCTCTTTATAATATTAGTATAGAAAGAATTTTTAAAATCGGTCCAGTAGTTTTTGAGTTTATCCATTACAAAAAAAAAATAATCAAATCTTTCCTCTTTATAATATTAGTATAGATGTGGAATTGATTCATGGATTCACTTCTTATTCCCATAACTTACAGAAACTGTTGAAAGGGGTTACCGCCTATGTTGATACACAAGTTGCAACGAACTACTCAAAGATGTGAGGCGTGTTGCGAGTAATGGTAGAGGCATCAGTAATCCGGGAAATGAGTTCAAGTCCGCGGGGGTCTCGTCACAGCAATATTTTAAGGTGGGGAGGGGGAGGGGGGGTGTAGAGGACACGAGAAACAGTGTTTTTGCAGTTTTTATATCAACAACTTTTTTTGTTGTTGTAAAACTAAATCAAATATTTCTCCAGTAGATAGGTAGAATTTAATTTTCTTCACATGTTCAACAGTTCTTTAATATATGTCATGTGTGTCCTGGAATTTAATGACAAATTTTTCTCTTACTTTAAAAAAATTGGTTATCTAACATCGCTATGCTCTTGATGGATATTCAAGAAATGTTAAATACACCAGAATCACCATAAGACTTTATTTTAGCACCGTATTTTACTAACTGTTCGGGTTACACGCTTATATACTAACTCGCTTTGCTAATTGGGGCTATGCCCTCAAACCCCCAGTCAGTTTTCTTTGCAAGTGGATGTAAACTAATGTAATTCCAGATCCGTTTTTTGATAGGTCTTACCGTTTAGTCACAATAAACCTCCAAATAAAGGTCCGCATAGACTTTAAAGTTGCTCCGAAATTTTGAATTGTTTTCAGGAGGTATTTTTTAAGCTTTTTGGAATTTTCCCGCCGGTTACAGGATAGAAGCTATAAGTTTGCCAAATTTCAAGTTTCTAGCTCATCTGGAAGTGGGCAAAACATTAATGTCAGTGTGTTAGTCAGCCGTTTTTTTTTAGCTTTTTGGAATTTTCCCGCCGGTTACAAGATAGAAGCTATAAGTTTGCCAAATTTCAAGTTTCTAGCTCATCTGGAAGTGGGCAAACATTAATGTCAGTGTGTTAGTCAGCCGTGTGGATTTATAATAGTATAATTAAGTTTATAGTTTTAATGATTAGGGAGGTTATATTAATAAGATACGTACCCACATTTGTGTGGCTAGGAAGAGGAAAGCCATTTTGGAATAACCACCCAATGTACACCCTACTGAGATTCGAAATCTTGATCTTCTTGTTATCGGGGATCTACCCTACTGTGATATTAGCGCGTTAAACCTTGCTGCCAGCGAAGCAGGTGTAAATTAATTTAGCTCAATGATTGTACTGAAGTAATGTTTTATTTATTTTGACAAAATATATGTTTTGCTATAAAAAACCGCAAAGACACTGGCCTTTTCTTGGGTTCTCTCCATCTTCACCAAAGTAAGATCAAGGGTGGTGTTATTCTGGGGAGTGTAGAGCCTACCTGCTGTTTGGTCCACCTCTGCCAAGTCAACCGATCACCAAATGTGGTGACGAGCTTCCGAAATGAAGTGGGCAGGGGCTCCATCGTGCTGGTACCCCATGAGCTGACACCGTCGTGTTTGTCAGAGGGGCGGAATAGTGGGAAGGGGTGGTGCGTTGAAGGTTGGGGCAGCCTATCGAGTGTGTTGCATACCCCTCAGGTGCATACAGCACCAAATTTACCGTCGCGTAGCGACACAAATTGTCATCACCGACTCCAAATTAATTTCGTGGGAATACTTGTCTTTTCACCCCCTACAGACTGCATGTATGTATATTATTACCTGAAGATCAGAATAACATTGTATACATATATATATAAATACCTATATATATATAAATACCTATATATATATAAATACCTATATATATATAAATACCTATATATATATAAATAACTATATATATGAATACCTATATATATCTATATATAATGTGTATTTATACTATACATATAGGGACTGTATATATAGGGTATATATACTTATCTATACTGTATATATACTGTATTTATGTATATATGGAGTATATACGCATATATACTGTATACACTGTATATATACACGTAAACATATACATATGTATATACATATATATATACATATACATATATACATATATACATATATACATATATATATATATATACATATGTATATATATATAAGTAAACAGAAATATATATACTTAACATATTCATATGTACATCACGTAAACATATACATATGTGTATATAAGTATATGTATACATACAAACATATACGTATATAAAATTATATATGTATATGTATAAAAAGAAAAATCATTGAAATAACTTTTTTACAAGTTAAGTTTTAAAAAAATCTAAAAAATTGAATGGGATATTATAATATTTATAAATACAAAACTAAAATTAACCACACAAATATTATGTATAAATAAATGTTACGCAACTCCACACGGACTTTCTCGCTCTATTGTTTAAAAATGGAGATATTCACTCAAAACTCGTAATATATGTAAAACAAAATAATATACACTAGCAAACCTAACCATAAATGGCACTATATTTATGTGAAAAAAATTTGAGTACCGGTTTTAAATTTTGCAATTTTATTTTTAAGGAATTAATGTCCTCATTTTATGTTTGGATCGATAAAAATATCAATATTGGGTCCACAAGCGTCAACACTTCTTATTAAAATTTGAACTTCTGGTTAAAATTTTCGACATTTTATTAGGTGTTGCAAATCTTCATTCGATCGCATTACTATTAAATTCCTCATTTAGAAATTTTGACCAATACAAAAATGTAAGTATTGACTATTGAGTCTAAAATGGAGATAGATAATTGTTGTACAAACATTTCTCCTAAGAGGTTTAAGGAAAAATAACACAAACTTTTTGAGAGACTTACTTATAATTAATTACTCTATGACATTGGAGAAATATAGCGTTAAAGCTTAAGTAGTATGCCTTTACAACTAAAGCTCACAAAATGGTATTAATATATTTGTCAATAGCCAAGAAACTAATGGTTTTATAAAGATATATTTCAAATAAAAGATTTTTAATATTAATTGACCTACATATTTTCGATGAAAATTTATTAAATATCTCAAATAGTTGCGATACACGGACGTTTCTGCTTCTGTAAAGTATCATAAAAGTCACTTTCATGGAAAAATGAAAATAGCCTGTTTATTTGTAATCTTAATCAACGCCTAGATTACGAATTTTAATCAAGATCTTGTATCACCCCACTCTCACTATATTTAGTTATTGCCACAATAGACTAAAAAAAGAGGGGGTGATAACTAAAGGAAATACTTATATGAAAAAGTAAAACATTTGCAGGTGGAAGAAATATTTGAATTTTATTCAAAGTAACAAACAGTGTTAAAACAACAAGTTGCATGGCCCTACAGGTCTTACTGAAGTGTGTTGGAAAACAAATAAATCTTAGCAATTTATTACATGTGCAGTGCGTTTCATAATTTAAAAAAATAAACTTGTCTAGAACAGACCAATGAAATAAACAAAATAGTTGCCATTATTTAAAGAAAATGTTCTAAGTTATATAAAAGCATCTAATTCACCACCGTTAATTAAGATCAAATAAAATCAAAACCATATTAAACAACAAAAATAAGTTATTTTAACATTAACTTCAAAATAAATAAGTCTTCAAAATAACCAACAAAAGAAACATTATCAATTTAAAGAATTTAAATTATTGATAACCACAAAATAAATAATCTAATATTGAACCTAATTATTGCAAGACTTAGAAATAACCAAAAAATGTGGCTATCTCTATAAACCAAGAAAATACATAGGAACTAGCTCCCAAGCGGCAACAGGAAGCATTAAGTGCTCCATAACAGAATTTACGTATAAAATTAAAGTTTCTAGCAAAACATTACCGATTTCTACACTGATAGATTTCCATAACAAAATAAACCAAAGTATTTTAAGAAATTCAAACCCATCGCAGCAATTTATATTTTAAAGATCTAAACAAAGATATTATAAGCCATCCTGGCTAGATAACGTCCTAGACCTCATGAGGACATCTCGTGGAAGTGGCTAAAGTAATAGTCTTTTTGATTGTCTGTGTTCCCTCGTTATATAGGTCTAGTTGCCGGGTGGGAGGGGGGGAGTTCTGTAATTACGTCTTCTGCAAACATCTGGGGGAAAGGTTTCTATGTTTTGATCACGTAGGCCGGGTTTTTGTTGTCTTGAATATCTGCCACTGCTTTTGACTCACAAGACGAGCAGGTGTAGAGCTATGCTTGTTAGGTCACGTACGCCAACCCAGGTGTCCAAACATGTGATTACATTACTGGACAATAAGACCATTTCTGGCTTTTTTCTTCGGAACATCAGGGGGCTGCACAATTTGTATTGTGTTATGGACGTCTCTTCATTCTAGCATTTGTGGTGAGCAGGCTGGACCTGCACGTCGGTGTACTCCAGGCAGATATACGCGTGAGTAGAAACCCATTTTAAACATAGTAAGATCGTGATGTTTAATAATTCTGGAAGTCTATGAGTATAAGATAATTTGGGGTAATATTAAAAGCTGGCAGGTTCTATTGGTATTTCTATAGCAGGTTGTCTATGAATATTAGCTTGTTTCGGGGCGGGTGGTAAAATTGTCATATTAGCAGTCCACGCTAATGTTACATTCGTTAGAGCCGATTTCGAGGAAATCGACTTTTTCTCTTTTCGCCATTTATTAAACTACTTTTAATATTAAGTTTAAACAGACACACAGACAGACGGACGGCATTGCAAATACTACTTTTTAGGGTTCAGCAGGGGGGGGGGGNGCAAGAGACGTCAACATAAATCAACATTACAGGTTAGATTTATTTTTACGGTCACAATACTCTACCTTTTGTGGTAGAAAAGTTAAAAAATATTTAAATTTGCGTATAGCTTGAAAGATATTGGTTATATAAAAACATGCTTCTTATAAAATATTTGTATTATAAATAGACCTACATATTTGTGAAGATAAGTTACTTCATACCTCAAATAGTATCAGAGATATTATAAAAAATGAGAATTTACGCATCAGACCAGAGCCCTTAAAGTCATTTGCCGAAATATTGAGGGTAGCCATTTTGTTTGTAATATTTATAAATGATTATACATGAAATTTAATCAAAATCATTAGAGCTGATTTTAGAAAATCGACTTTTTCTCTTTTTTCCCCTTCAGTAAACACCCTTAATTTTAGGGTTAGCTATCCAATTCCAAAAATCCCACGGGGCAACCATATGAGAACCCTAGATACCAACTTTTAGCCAATCGGCAAAAACGTTTAGGCTCTAGTGGAAGGTACAGACAGACGGAAATTCAAAAAACACTTTTTCGGATTTGGGGGGGGGCGGAGGGGGTCATGAAACATCGAGAATCATCAAAATCTCGAGTTAGATTTTTTTGACGATGAATGAAAGGTTATTTTCATTTATTTAAGAAACAACGCTACCATTAGATATATCGTGATCATTTTACAACACAATCTAGCAATCCTGTATATTATTTCTGTTGTCAACATCCCTTTTTCTCAATTAATACAAAGCTTACAGCGATGAATAAGATATTAGTGTATAAGGTTTCCTACCGACTTCTGACATAGCATACTCAGTTTACGTTAAAACACATTGTTTGTTTATAATTCAAGCTAAAAGAAAATTCTAAATTCAAGATGATTGCATTCTGACATCAAATATTGTATACAAAGAGGTATTGTAAATTTTAAATACGTTCACATTAATAAATCTCTTTGATATTTTGTGTATACACTTCGCTGAGTATTTAATTTCAACAACTCAACAAAAGACTAAATCTTTCTTTGGGGGAGGGGGGGAAGGTTAAAAGTGCGAAAGTCTCCCAAGGGTTTACTGGTAGACTATACTACCGATGTTTGGGAGATCAAGTTTTGAATTCTGGTAGGGTGTAATAAGGGTGTTTTTTCCAAAATGATTTTCTACTCTCTCTAAGCAAATGTTGGTACATATTAAATAAATTTTAACTTACTCAACAGCGTAATTTTTTTTTCGTACAGCCTGAATGGGATGTGATGCAAAAAATATATAAAAATAATAAGAAAAACGTGTGTGCCATGATAATACTACATGCTCGAGGACACAGGGCTGAAGGAACTACTGATGAGCATGCGCAAACAGTCAGTATAATAGGGCTCCTACACGAGCTGTCAGACTGTCAGTATTAATAATGTAATAATTAGTACTGAAGGTCTGACTGATCGTACAGGGGCAGTACTGATGGACTGATGGCCGGACTGACTAAAATACTGATGTGATTCGAGATTTCTGATCACACTAGTCTCAACCCATGAGTCTTAAAAGTGGTGGGAGAGACTGACAGTAGTACTGAGAGTAGTACTGACCATGTGTGCGCGCTAGTCAGTATTTCCTTCAGTCTCAGTAGCAAACATAGACTGCCCACGACTTTTATTATCATCCGTGTTGTTGCACGCAGGAGCTGAGACTGTTAACAATAATGACGTGAAGACTGGCCGTGTGCGGTCTCGTTATAAATACTGATGCATACTGACAGTCAGATTTTCAGTCTTAGGACTGGACAGTCGTACTGATCGTGTAGGGGCCATATTAGTGTCACTCTCTCTGACCCCTCACAAAACTGATGAACTGATACTGGTGTGAAGTATTTTCGTCAGTCCGACCATCAGTCCATCAGTACTGCCCCTACACGATCATTATTAATGTCAACATTTTATTAAGACTGACAGTTTGACTTATCGTGAATATGTCCCCCAAACAAGGAAAACTCACCTCAGTCCACCTATCCAGGTTTCGAAATCACGATCTCCCATCGACGGTGAACCGGACAGAATGAACCTCATAGCTTTGACTATGCTCATACAGGTTCGGGTGGTTATTAGTTTTATTTTAGCAACGCGTATTACTAACCGTTTTGGTTATACGCTTATGTAATAGTTACTCTAATGATTTTAGTGATTGGGAAGGTTATATTTAGAGTAAGTGAAACCACATTTACGTGGCGAGAGAGTGAAAAACAATTTTTTTTAAACCCATCAGTACAACCGACCAATATTTGAACCTATATTTCCTTGTCATCGGCAGTCTAGTCTACTGCGAGAGTAGCGCGTTAGACCGTGCAGCCACCAAACCTGGTGGTTATTAATTAAAATTACTTGATTTAAAAATCGAATTTGCTTAGTTAAAACCCTAATTAAATAGATTATGCCTCTAAATGAATATGTTTGATATAACCTCATCCTATAATTTCAAATCATATGGTTTTAATAGGTCATCACAGAAAAGATTATGATCCCATTTTCCAGGAATTTTATTTATTACTGATTCAAAAATATGATTGCTTTATGGAAATTATTTCACAAATGTGACGGGACTGATATTTTTCTCATATGTGCGTGAAAAATGCAAAATAAATTACTATTTTATCCATTAATGCTCCACTGTAATGGATTACACAAGTAAGCCTATCGATAAGAGATTTTGTAACGCAAATAACAACTACATGTTTGATGAATAGGAGAGGGGGATGAGGTGAAGGGAAATCATTATGGATATATGAACATGGCGAGGAAGAGTAGGGGGAACGAGGATGGGAGAGACGAAGTGGGTTATGCGGGACATGGAAATGGTTGGTTAGTCCTTGACCATTACTGGTAGGAAACAGGCAGATGGAAACAGTAGGTTCGTCTCACTCGAAATGCCCCACCCATCTCTTTAGAGATGCATTAAGAGGTGTATTGATATCAGGTTATTTATAGTGTCATTATTTATATTTATAAACAGCTTCCTCTCTCAATGAGAGTACACTTAATATTAATTGTATCTTCCTCATCCTCATACCATTAGTGTAAATATGTGAATATCCCGGACGGGTAGTAGAACGTGCCAAATAAAAATAAGAAATAAATGAAATGGATACTCTCTTTTAAAAATAATGTTCAAACCAAAGTCATAGCTAAGCAAAAGAAAACCAATATATTATAATCCTAGACCTGAATTGAATTAAATTAAATGATGATCTGGTGGTTCTAGGGGTAAGGTGTCTGCTGTGTTGGGGGTCCGGGGTTCAAACCTCGGTCCCGGCACAGATTTATCTGATTGCCAAACACTTCCTTCACCTCTGACAATACGTGTATTAATCACAACGTGTGAATGTGAGGAATGCCAGGCCTCCACCGTGGTTCGGATCCCACGTTAAACTGTAGGTCCTCCATTTCATCTCACAATCACCACTAACATTACACATTAACGTAAGTGCGTACAACCTAAACGGGTAGTAAAAAGTGGTGCTAATAATAAATAATAAATAAAATTAATCAAGCTCATCTACAAAATCAGTGATTTATGTTTATAGTACTTATTATTATTAGCACCACGTCTTACTACCCGTTCGGGTTATGCGCACTTACGCTAATGTTTAATGGTAGGGTGTTTGTGAGATGAAATGAAGGACCTACAGTTTAACGTGGAATCCGAACCACGGTGGATGCCTGGCATTCCCCACATTCACAAGATGTCATTGTCAGAGGTGAAGGAAGGGTTTGGTAATCAGATAAATCTGTGCCGAGACCAAGGATTTATAGTACTAAAATATTTGTTATATTTTTTTTATCTTTTGTGTCAAAAAGACGTTTCTCTAGAATTATTCTAGGTTAGGTTTTGATATCGTTGTAACTTCAAATTAAAATTAATTATCTATGTTAGACAAACTTAACAGATCTTAAGTTTGTCTGTCTTTAAACTATTACACTTTTGATAAGGAGAAGAAAAACCTAATACATCTTAAGTTTTTCTGACTCAAATTTAAAAAAAAATAGTTTATTTTACAAACCAAACTTAATGTTCACTATTTATTCAATCTAATAATAGTCAAAACAATACGTATGTGAATGTATATCTCTATGAAGTAGACACACAACAATTATAAATTATATGAGGCTTTTTTTAGTGATTAAATGTGGTGGCACCACTGATAGAAACACCTGAAGCTCATAAGTAATCATTTATTTTATTTTGAATGAAATTTACTACATTTAAATGGTGTCATTGTTAAGAATTCTTCCAAGGAAAAAGCGTATTCTGTAGCTGGTTGTTTCATGTAAGAATAAGTGTGATCACAGGTTTAAATTGAATAACTCCTCAGATGATCAAAAAAATTTCAAAACAGACAACCATGAACAACTTTCACAAAGAAAAGAAGCCACACGAGATTTAATAATAAAACTAAGGAAAAGGTTAAAGCTAGAAAAAGTAATATCTTGAAATGTGATCTTGAATCTTTTTTTTATAATCGAAGACTTGCAAGTTTTAATTTGAAGGTGTGTGATGACAGTGGTTAAAAAGCAATAATCAACCTTTGGCATGAAGTATTTAATTGCCTAGTGAGGATTAGTAGAAATGTCATCCTGTTTGTTGAAATATTTAGTATTAAATTTTTTTTTACGAAAAAATAGGGAACTATGCTGTAATTTTATTCTAAGGTCTTAGTGGCCGTCCTGATCATTCTATTTTTTTTATTCTAACATTTATACAGATATCTTAATAATTACACTTTTAAAAGGATAAGAGTAAAAAAATGTAGATCCCAAGATCCCATTAAAAATATAAATTTGTTTATAACATATTTAATAAAAAATAAAAATAATGGTATGTATCAATCAAAAATTATGATAACATAAAAAAATAAAAAATAAAAAAATAATTTTGAATCTATTTTTTTAAATTATATTTTTCTCATAAATAGGTTACCTAATAATTTCCCTGACTTAGCTCTCCTTAAAACTAAGAAAATAGGACTGACATACATTCCTTTGGTTCTTAGGTGACATGGTGTATTATTTAATTTTTAATCATGTATCTAGTATTGCTTACATGGTATTATACATAAAATAATATATTCATTCGTCAAAAGTATCAAATAATTTAGGGACTAGCCAAGTTTTGAACATTATATCTCTTTCTCACTATCCATGTTTACAGATATCTCTTTCTCACTATCCATATTTACAGAAGAATTAATTTCTTGGTCATATATATCATTGAAATGTTCAGAAAATTCGGAGTTGCTTATATAAACAATATTAAAATCATTCTATTTTTTGAAAAAATATTATTATGAAAATTAAACCATTAACTGAATTTTTTTAATGCTTGTCATCATATTTATGTATTATTTGAAATCCTTTGGAAGCCATAAGTTCTAATTTACCGAAGAAAAGTTCTAATAAAACTGATAACCCTGAATCGAAAGTTCGCAACTTTTGACTGAATCGAGTTTAATTTTTATATCAGACGTAGGGTTAAAATTATTTGCAACTATTCAATAGACAGGCAAAATAAATCAACAAACCATATCAGCCCTTAGTTACTATGTGGTGTTAGGAACTCTATCCCTATCTTGAGCTAGTTCTATCCAGTCCACCTCATTACACCCTATCTATTACAGATTTATTATAATGCTATCCTCTAATCTGCGTCTAGGTCTTCCCATTGGGTTTGCCAGTCAGAACCCTGATTAAGGTTCTAGATTCTCCCATTAGAGTTGCATGCCCTACCCACCGTAACCTACGAAACTTAATTATCCTTACAATGTCTTTTAATGAATACAAGCTTTGTAAACCATCATTATGTAACTTACTCTCCCTCCCAGTGGCCTCATACTATTATGGACCAAATATTTTCCTAAGCATCTTGTTTTCAAACACATTATTAACACCATACTAAAAATATATTCTTAAATATTTTTCGGAAGGAATGATAATTTAATGCACACCGTTTGAGATAGACGCATATTTTCATAATTATTTATGGATAAGAAGGTAGGAATAAGAGTAAATCAACTAGTATTTGTGTAAATGAAGTAATGTAAACCACTTATGAGTAAAACACCTCACTACACCCGTACTAGGTTCGACCTTTGACCTTAATATCACATACAAACTAAACTAGATGAGACTGACGTCTTTGTCCGCGTGCACACTGCTGTGTTTTCGAAATTAATTTAACTTTACAGCTGATGGAATTATCAATGACTTTAAATATCTAAATTAAATTATCAGAACAAATCTTAATCTCTGTTAACTACTTAGACATGAAATTAAGAAAAATATCTTTAAAAAAGCGAAAAATATAGTATTATAGCTAATTTTTGTATACATAGTTATCCAAAAGCAAGTATTTACCATGCAAATAAAAATAAAAAAAACATGTCATCATGTCTGATACCATTTCCTTCTTAACTTTATCACATCAACAGAAAATGTTGTAATCGCGAAAAAAAAAAATGGGTGTTGAGATTTTGATAAATCTTTTAATTTTTTTTTCTAACCAGAAACAAAATAAATAAATGGATCTGTCCGTCAGTCTGTCCCTGGTCACAGATCTAAAACGTGTTGATAGAGTTGGATCAAACTTGATATTTAGATTTTATAGGTCCATAACCAGGATTTTTTTCCCCCTTAGCCTTCAAATTAAGGGTAGTTTACTGATTAATGGATTTTTTTTACTACATTTTTTTTAAATAGCTACAACGATTTTATTTAAAATGAATATCTAGGATATGTTTGACATGATAACTAGCAGTATATCCTTTTTTAGGCAAACATTCATTGAAGGGTAGTAGTTTACCGATGAGATTTTTTTTTAAATTTGAAATTTTTTAAAGGTAGCTCTTACAATTTAACTTAAAACGTATATCTGGAGATTGTGTGGTATATTAAATAAATTTGTGTAATTGTTTTTGAGGAAAAAACCTCATTTATGGGTGGCTTACTAAATACTAATTTTTCAAAAACTTGAAATACTCTACAAATAACTTAGTTCTAAAGATTTAGTTCCAAATATAAATCTCTTGGGAGAGTTGTACATGACAAATACTACTTAATACTTGAGTTTTAAAACATGTTGGGCTTTTAAAATACTATCTTTCAGATGAACTTTTCTTAGGAATGGTTGAACAAAATATAAAGTTCACCTCAGTGGTCCTGGGTTAAAGTTCTCGCCTCAGGACTCGATGATCGTGGGTTCAAACCCAACTGGAGTCAATGGATTTTTATTGAGTTATTAATTCCGTAGCACAACTTCCTTCTGAGGGGAAGTAAAGCCGTCGGTCCCATGTCGATTTTGGAATGTAAAAAAAAAACTAGCCTGGAAGGTATGCAAAAATACCTTTACAGGCAAAATTGTTAAGCCCTTTCACTCTTGCTCATAGAAATTCTCGTGTACTTATATTATCAGTCGGTTTATAAGGTGCGCGTTTAATACCTCAAATAAATAAACAAAATAAAAATTGGAACAGAGTTTTTATAAAAATTTCCCATTGGATGAAAAAGTGGGTGGGAGGGGGGGGGGGAGGGTTGGAGGATAACGCAGAGTTTCAAGTATTGTTACTCAAGTAAACTTCTATATACATTTTTATGATCGTGAGTGCTAATGTATGCGGCCGTGAGCAAGCAATGTTTTGTATGAAACGTCAGGAACTTCAACACAGGACTGGAACGGAACTAAAATTATATATTGAGTTGTTGACGTCAGAGTACACTAGACAAGAGAAGGGGAGATGACTGGCTGTGGGAGGTGGAAAGGGAGGGGGGAATCAAATCTAAACAACGTTTTCACTCAAATGTCAAACTTAATTTTAGATTTCAGATCAGTTTTAATTTAAAAAAATATATATATAATCAAAGTATGAAAATTAATTTCACACAACGGTGACCTGGTGGTCTAGTGGTAAGGTTTCGGACTTCTGTGCTGGCTCCTGGGGTTCAATACTCGGTCCCGGGATAGATTTAGCTGATTGCCAAACCCTTCCTTCACCTCTGACAAGACGTGTATTAATCACAACTTGTGAATGTGTGGAATGCCAGGCCTCCACCGTGGTTCGGATCCCACGTTAAACTGTAGGTCCTCCATTTCATCTCACAATCACCCTACCATTACACAATAGCGTAAGTGCGTATAGCCCGAACGGGTAGTAAGACGCGGTGCTAATAATAATAATTATAATAATAATAATTTCACACAATTGAACTAAAAATTATAATTTAATATAAAAACACGCTTGTATTAGAATAAACTAATTTTAAGGGAAATATTATTGAGTCCTACTTAATTATTGTAGTTCAATGCCGCACTTATAAAAGTAAAACAGCTATTCCTATATTGAGCTAGCTCTACCCAGTCCACCTCATTACATCTTTTACAAAATGGTTTTCCCCTCTACCTCCATGCAAATGCAAGTACACTTCATCTAAATATAATAACCCTTATTCTTAAGGCAATTACTGTAATTAGTACATAAGAGTATAGCCTTAATGGGTAGTAAGGCGTGGTGATAAAAAATGTAAAAAATACGCACGCTATTGAAGCCTATCAGAAGCTACCCACTACTGACACATAAGCGTATTGTGATAAAACACTATATAATTAATCATCCATTCAATGAGAAGTACGATTCCCTCAATTAAAAAAAATTACCGCATTCTAGTACTCATTCAAGCAATATGCATACACTGATTATGTTAATGAGATCGGAATTAGGAGGATAAAAATTTGAAGGAAATGTACCAGAATTTATTTGGAGGGAGAGTGTAAATCCGTTTAGAGAAAAATGCCCTCAGTACACCCATCGGGGACTCAAACCCCGATATCCCTGTCTCACAGGCAATCCAGTCTAAACTAGAGTGACGAATTAGGCCATGTGACCACTTCCTATACGTTAATGTTCGGTCACCTACTTCGGTGGAGGCATGGTATAACGTGATACTATCGCGGTAATCTAGACTACCGATGATGGGAAGATCGAGGTTTGAATCTCGGTCGGGTGTACTGAGGGTGGTTTATCCAAACTGATTTCCCACTTTCCCTCCATGAAAATACGTAATGTAATTAGTATGTAAGCATATAACCCGAACGGGTAGTAAGACGCGATGTTAGAAGTAAATATATATATATATATATATATATATATATACCGTCAATAAAGGATTTGATTCTAGGAGTTGATATCGGCGCTAAGTTATCCACTGCACTGTGTACA